>CAUYPK010009652.1:0-16258 GCA_963574355.1 Loris lydekkerianus
TACACCTGCGGTGCATCTTACAAGGGTATATGTGAAACTTAGTAAATGTGGAATGTAAATGTCTTAGCAAAATAACTAAGAAAATGCCAGGAAGGGTATGTTAACTAGTGTGATGGAAATGTGTCAAACAGTCTATGAACACAGGCTGGGCAAGGTACTTGAAGAGAAACTTCTCTGAAGAAAACAGGCGTGTGGCCTTCAGACACAAAAAAAATGCTCATCATCTTTAATCATCAGAGAAATGCAAATCAAAACTTTGAGATATCATCTAACTCCAGTGAGCCTATCCTATACCACAAAATCCTAAGACCAGAGAAGTTGGCGTGGATGTGGAATAAAGGGAACACTTTTGCATTGCTGGAAGGAATGCAAATTAATACATTCCTTTTGGAAAGATATATGGAGAACACTTAGAGATCTAAAAATAGATCTGCCATTCAATCCTGTAATTCCTCTACTAGGCATATACCCAGAAGACCAAAAATCAAATCATAACAAAGATATTTGTACCAAAATGTTTATTGCAGTCCTATTCATAATTGCTAAGTAATGGAAAAAGCCCAAATGCCCATCGATCCACAAATGGATTAATAAATTGTGGTATATGTACACCATGGAATATTATGCAGCCTTAAAGAAAGATGGAGACTTTACCTCTTTCATGTTTACATGGATGGTGCTGGAACATATTCTTCTTAGTAAAGTGTCTCAAGAATGGAAGAAAAAGTACCCAATGTACTGCCTACTATGAAACTAATTTAGGACCTTCACATGAAAGCTATAACCCAGTTACAACCTAAGAATCGGGGGAAGGGGAAAAGGGTGGAGAGGGAGGGGGGAGGTGGTAAAGGGAGGGGAATTGATAGGACTACACCTGCGGTGCATCTTACAAGGGTATATGTGAAACTTAGTAAATGTGGAATGTAAATGTCTTAGCAAAATAACTAAGAAAATGCCAGGAAGGGTATGTTAACTAGTGTGATGGAAATGTGTCAAACAGTCTATGAACCAAGTGTATGGTGCCCCATGATCACATTAATGTACACAGCTATGATTTAATTAAAAAAAAAAAAAGAATCTGTTGTATTAAACTAATAAAGTTTCATTCAAGAAAATTATGAAAAAAAAATTGTTAGGCATTTTAACTCATCTCTTCCCATTATGTGATTTACGACTTCCTAATCCCAAACCCTCAAACCCAATCTAGAACCTGATATAAATGAATTAAACAAATTAAACAGTGGGAAAAAAATAATTATTGGAAAGACCATGCACTCTGTTAACAAATGTCCTTGTACTTTGCAAGATGAAAGAGGTCATTCATAAAGACTTTTTTTTTCTTAAATAAAGGGACAAATTACAATTACTGACTATGCTGCCAGCAGAGAGAAGTGAAAATTGTGATTTACTCATTCAAAAGAAGGAGAACAAAGAAAATATAAAAGGTAAGCTACAGAATTTGAAAAGCTGTTCTACATATTTTAAAATCCTCAAGGTTCATCCTCATATTAAAACACACAAAAATAATTTGTCAATAATAGTTTTAAATTATCAGTAAGGAGTCTGACAATAAGTTCAGGCTTATGCAGAGGATAACATGATTGTATTTTATTATTTTATTTTATTTTATTTTATTTTATTTTATTTTATTTTATTTTATTTTATTTTATTTTATTTTTAAAATATTCCAATTAAAAAAATAGGAAAAGGCACTGCTTCTTTAAGCCAGTAGACTCTGCCCACCTGAAGAATCCTTTTTTTTCCTCCCTGGCACCAGTAATGAGCATGAACTGTGGAGTCAGAGTGATGTGGGCTTGAATTCCAGCTCACATAAGTATGGGACAGTGAACAGTGGTAGATGAGATTGTTATTATATCCAAGAGTGACTTAAATAGTTTTATAAATAGAAAATGTCCATTTATAAATGGAGATTAGAGAAGCTTACTAGAAAATAGAATCAGAATTGTCTTACTTAGAAAAAGAAGGGCACATCAATCTGCTTTGTTTTTTATCAATTATAAAGTGGGACAAATAGGGCTTTTACAATCATGGTTATAATTATTAAACAGCTTAAATTATTTATGAACAGCAAAGGCATGACCTGTTAATTTCTTTCTTCTCCCTGTTTCCTCTAACCGTCTGGCTTTGGGATCATTTAGTCCAAATCCTGACTCTTAAGACATTTGTATAGCAGTGCCCTTTGCCTTTCAGTCTAGTGACCATACCCTGCCACACTCTGACCTGACAATTTTATTATTCTGTCAGGGCAGCTTTTTTATTATATTTTTTGTTTATCATACCTACCACCTGTGTTGTTCCATAGTTGTCAGCTAATCAGTCCCGGTTCTTACTCTTGTGCCTTGGTGGGTGTTCTGAGTAAATGACATGCTTGCTTAGAACATTAATGACAGACACATAAGTGTTTGCATTGGCAAAAACAAGACAGCCATCTACCATTTAAAGAGAGACTGACCTGGCAGTAGGTTGTGGTCGTTGAGAGGTTGGGATATTGGCCAGTTAACTAAAATTTGATTCAGAAAATGATCAATTTGTAAAGTGATCAATTAACCAAATTAGAGATATTATCCAATATTTAATTTCACTGCCAAGACATTTTTCAGACCATGTGTGTTGGCTTTTGCAATGCCCATCATTATATTTGGGAATGAATGGGCTAGTCCTTGAAGGCTATGTATCTCTTGAAGATTTACACTCTGTCCAGGTGCTGTGTCTGTGCTAGCCTCAGCTTTATACCTACTTTATTAGAGAGTTTTTGGTAAATTGATCTTATGTTAATATTTGCCAAGTTGGCTTCCAGTGAATTATGTTTTGGTGAATTAAAGTTGAGACAAGAGTTTGAATTTGATATTGATTCCTGGGTTTTTGTTCTCCAGCTTCATCCCTTGCTGGCTGGTTAACTCTGGCAAGTGAAACTTTCTGACCTCCAACCTCCACATATGTAAAATAAGAACCATGAGAATACCATTACGTAAGGTTGTGTGCAGACATGAGGTAGCCCATGTAATGCACTGACTGTGGTGAAATACATAATAAGAACTCAAAATACTGTGACCTGTCATTATCTCATAAATTTCAGATCACCAAGATCTACTCTTTCCTTTTATTATTGGAAAGAGAATTGGGCAGGGGTTAGAATCCCATTTTTTTTGCACTTATATGAGAAATACTCTGTCTTAGGAGTTTACCTCTTTTGATTCTTACAAGAATCCTTAACTTGATGCACTAATAAAAATGAGAAAATTGTCTGAGAAATCTACAAAATTGCTCAAGCTTTCACAGATAATACACAGAGAAGCTGAGATTTGAACTCATATGTCCCTAATTCTAAATTTCCATGAATGCACCATGCTCTATTTGTATACTTTCGATCGATAAACCTGCCCCTTGCCTACAACAATTGCCTTTAATTTTTCACATGTACTCTCATTTGATCACATCATAGTTTCTTAAATCAGAATGGGCATAAGAACTGATGTGAATATTTAATGCTCTTATTGTTTCTTTCTTAACACTTTGCGAAATTTGGTTCTAATATGATAATTCTTTAGAATTTATACATATATGAAAAAGTATTATTCTAAGATTCATATGTGCATGTTGAAAGGAAGGTGGGTGGTTAGGAGACTTATACTATTATATAATAAAGATAACCAGAAAATTGAGAAAGTTAGTGATGATAGCAATGGCAATCAACCATTCATGAGGCCCTTTCACATACATTTATGTACTTTAACTCTTTGTGGATGGAAGAGGAAAAATTATTAGCCGAATTTTACAGATGACAAAACTACATCTGGGGTTAAGTGAACTAACCGAGGTGATATATTTAGTATATAGCAGAGCTGAAAATAGAGCCTGAGTCCTTCCAGGACAATTTTGTATGCTGCAGAAAACGTGTGATTAAGTGCTAAGGAAAAAACTGACTCCTGAAGCAGAGGTTTCTACGTGCTTCCCAATATCAATTATTCCCATTCATCTTAGAGACAAAACCTTTATTGCCAAAGTATATCACCTTCAGCAGGGTAACAGTATCTCCCAGCCTCTCTTCAGTTGTGGTCCTTGAGCTACTGAGAGCCTTCCTTGTAAGACAACTGACAGACTGTCCTTACCCCTTTTCTTGCTGTCTTCATCTATCTGACCCACAAGAACAATGTGATGTCTGTTGCTATGTCTTGAAGATTGCACACTAGGGATGCACTGAAAGGAAATCTAAAAGCATCCTGAGTCCCAGACCACTGTGGAAACACCATACCACACCTGGACTTCTTTTCTGGGGATCTCTCTGTGACAGTAAAAAAAAATGGGCTTTTATGCTGCTTTTACATTGAGTCTCTATTCTAGTTGAGCTCAGTCTTAGGTAATCCAGCATCTCTTAGAAGTTTCATTCCTAAAGCAACAGACACTATATATGAATCTGAAGACCAGAGATGCTGACCAAACAATTAGATTCAGGGGGCTGACTTGGCTGCCTTTAGTAAAGAAGCACATTCAGACAAGTTACCACATCCTGAGGGTGCCTGAGAGCTGTCACAAATGTACCCAAGTGAAGAAGCTACAATTAAACAACACGTGGTGTAAGTGAATTTTCCATATTGAAAAGATACTAGGAGATTCAAAAAGACACTCCCACATTGACCATAGGACCCTTTCTCCACAGGGTTTGTGACACGACCCTTGTTGATAAAGGGAGCTGCAGAGGAAGATAGATTGGTGGAAAGATTATGTTCACTGTTTGATAGCTTCTCTTTCCTTCTTCTCTCAGTTGTTTTTCTCACTGAATAAGGAGTTTCGCATCAGGGACACTTGACTTGCAGGCTCTACAAGGGGCACTGTTCTCAGCTCATATTCCACGGCCTCTCCAAAGCAATTCTCAGAACTAACTTAGTCAAAGATGTCTTCTCTGTCAGGAAACATCACCTGTCACCTACTTGCACCGGCCACACAGACACCTAGGAAGTATATTTTTCCTGCATTTTGTAGTGTGGAGAGGTGTATCATACAGAGGGTCTCACTGGATCATTCTATGTCATTAATATCAGTCTTTTTTATTTTTATAAACTTTTAAATTTTAGAATAATTTTCACTCTATAGAAAAGTTGTGAAGATAGTTCCCACATGTTCTACATTTATTTCTATTACTGTCATCATAAGTGAGAATAGTTTATTTGTCATAATTAATGAAACAATGTTGGCAATTATTATTAACTAAAGTGTATATTTTACTCCAATTTCTCCAGTTTTTCCTTCTGTCCTTTGCTGTAGGATCCCATCTGGATACCACAATCTATTTAGTCCTCAAGTCTGTCCAGGCACCTCTTGGCTGTGACAGTTTCTCAGACTTTCCTTGTTTTTGATGACCAGGCAGTTTTAGAAGGTGCTGCTGGTCAGAGATTTTGAAGAATTTCCCTTAGTTAGGGGTCATTTTGTATTTTTCTCATAAGTACTCTGGGGTTATGGGTTTGGGGGTGGAAGACCACAGAAACGCCATTCTCATCACACCCTATCAAGGGGACATGGTATCAATGTGATGTATCACTGTGATAGCTTCATCACCTGGCTAAGGCAAACCTTATCGGGTTTCTCCACTGTAGAATTACACAGACATTCGTTTTTTAATGATTAATTTTATACCCCGCCTAATTCCTAAAATAAACTGAGGTACTCTTACATAAAGATCTGCAGTATGATAGGACAAAAATAGGTAAGGGAAGTTGGTGGAATTGGAACATGAGGACAGGGAAGGAAGAAAAAGCAGAGGTAAAGTAAATACACCGAAATGCCCACAAGAACGTGCTGTACCATCACCAGAGACTCATTGCAATTTTAGCTCCAAGCTTCCTGGGAGCCAAAGCACAGAAATGGAAATATGGTGTGTGAGGAGACTTGTGCTTGTTCATTTTTGCCCATAATTTTTTGTTGTTGTTGTTGCAGGGTTTTTTTTGGCTGGTGCCAGGTTTGAACCTGCCACCTCTGGTATATGGGGTCATTGCCCTACACCTTCAGCCATAGGTACCACCATTTTGCCCATAAATTTTGTGCTAGTGCATGGCCCCAGCAAAATTTTTTATCCTGGTTTCCTCAGAAGGTTAGTGTGATAACAGTGTTCAACATTTTAACATATTCTTAATCTATCGGTCATCTATCTATCCATCCATCTATCTATCTACCTATCTATTTAGCTATCTATTATGTATCTATCTTCTTTAATTATCATCTAGTACTATATCTGTAGCAAATCCTTTCATGTGAAGTAAAGGCATGAGAACGAGGCAAGTGATCAACACATGACATCACTGAGGGAAGTCTATTGGGTACATTCACATAGCTCTTAAAATCTGCCTATCCCAGGTTAAAATTTGTGGTATTTTTAGTAATGCATAGACTGCTCATGTTTCAGACAATGCACGCCAATATCATTCCTCATGAATGAGCACTAGATAATGATCAGGTCTACAGAGATTTAGCTTATATTCTGTAGCAAAAACCGAAACCAAATCCACAACAAAAACACTTGAGCAAAGATATTTCCATAGTGCTATGATGTACTCTCCAAAGCATCTGTACATCTTTATCTTAATTTGTCTTCCCAAGGCTCTGTGACCTCAGGGCCTGAGCTTAGAGTCAGTTAGATCTGGGTTTGAACATAGGACTATTATTTTTCACCATTTTCTTCATCTACCTACTATAGTGGCCAGTCCTTAATGAGTACTCACTTCATTTGTGTTTATCAGAGATGTTACTATTTTTATTTCTATTGCAGATGCTCAAAACAGGTGTTAATTGATCTCATCAATGAATTAATGAATGAAGAAGTTCAGACTTTAACATGTCTCAACTCTGTGATATTTGGCCAAGTAAGCATAATAATATTTAAGCATCCCTCCTTATATAAGGCCAGAGAAGTAAAAGCACTTGGTACCTCATTTGACATGTAATAAGGTATACACGAGGCCAAGAGCAAAACTGCCAGCTCACAGATCAAGCTTCAAGTAGCTGAGGTACCTTATTTCTTCATTTTCAAGATTTAATCTATTTTTAACACACACCCGAGTTTTGACCATATCTTTGTGTGGGAGTAGAAGAGGAAACTTAAAAGGCGTTCCAATTTCAGAAGTGTTAAAACATGGGGTGACAAAAAGACTGCTGCTTAGGCACAAGCAAACATGGCATTTTTATTTATGAATTATTAAGTTGAAAATGTAAGACGCATGAGTTTAAATGCTACAGAGCAATTTTCTCAGGGGCAGATTACCCTTGAATAAACAAGACCTTGAGGTTTCAGCTCTAAGAGGTGAAAAACTTAATTTCTGCTTTCCAGAGAAGTGGCAGTGTCCTTAAGACCTTTTACAGTAATCAACCCATCACTGGTTGCAGCGTCAGGTTCAAGAGACACAGATACAAAGAGCTCCCTGAAGCTTGGATGAGAATTGCTCCCAATGACATACACACCCAACATGGTCTATTTGTGCTAAACTCATGCTAAAGTCAGTGCCAAATATGCAGTTTGCTTAATGATGAAATAAAGACCACTTAAATTAATGGATATTTGAAACCCATCCTTCCAATGCAATTATTGGAGCAAGAGATGTTAATTATTCTCATTACTTTCCTCCCCACCTCCCGACAGGCTGCTCCTTTGACTTCTGAATGCAACTATCTGCTTTGTTCATAGTGAACTTAATTCATCAGGTGGGTCTGTTTCCGAGCTCCTAACGCCTCACATATAACACTTCAATTAAATTGAGAAGAGTAATTACTTAAAGTGACAAACAGAAGAATGCTAATTAAGTAGACAGTTCATTTCAGGGCACTTAAACTAGAGTAGTGCAAAGTAGAGAGGTCGCGATTTAATGTATTTGCTTGACTTGCTTTTGTAAAGCACTGTTCTTCATTATAATAATGCCAAAGGAGCAAAAGTGTGCTGCATTAACAAAGAATTAATGACTCTTGGTTACTTAAGAGATTTGATTTTTGTGTATTTTACTCACAAAGTATGTACAATTCATGATAGAGAATAAAGTTAATGATCTTGGATTTTACTCTTATTGTAAATGTATCAAGTGTATCTTACTGTCAGTAATGTTTAGGTTAGAAAATCAGGCCTACTCTATAAATTTCCAAAATCCTAATTGATTAAAACTTAAGTATATACATATGTAGATAATTTTCATTAAAGTTATCCATTTGATATCACATGTACCCATCTTGGTGTTTGTGTAAAAATGCTAAGTGAGCTTGTTCAAAATATCTGGTATTTCGTTTTCACAATTAGTATTTGAACTGAGCAAATAAGTCAAATAATCGCAGAATACATGAATAAAACAAAAGGGTGATTGGCTGTAAAAATTGAAGGAGTGAAAAGAAACATACTCTGCTATTTTTCCAAACTTATTAATTATAGCATATGCTTTATTCTTAACTCAATATTTGGACAATAATCTATAAAGGTCAGGATAAACACAGATGAACATAGAACAAGAGAGAAAAGAACAGGTTGAATAAATTAAAGCCAACAGCATTAGCTTAATGACATATCTTTGACATTAAAACATAAATTGAGATTCTATTTTCACAAAAAGATGGTAGCTGCACCATGATAGGTATTCAACAACTATTTATTGACTGACTAGGGGATAATCACTGTATAATCAGAAAACAGGGGTGCAAAGGGCTTTCAAATGTGTTACAGAATGGAAATAAACCCCAGATACATATGTAGGGTCTAAGAGGGAGATTGTTCTATTGGAAATGTCAGAAAGTCCAAATTAACGTTTCTATTGTCTTATTTACCAGCCATCAACCCTTCTGTCTACCTCAAGTAGCTGAACATTTCTGGAAAATGCCTCTTTCTTTCCCCACAGCCCTGCCCAGCATTCTCCTCCATCACTGTAATGGTATGAATTTGGACCCCTCAAAAATCCTACATTGAAGACCGAGCACTCAACTGAAAATGTAACTGTATT
The DNA here is from genome assembly GCA_963574355.1 of Loris lydekkerianus. Lineage (NCBI taxonomy): Eukaryota > Metazoa > Chordata > Mammalia > Primates > Lorisidae > Loris > Loris lydekkerianus. Next base: position 8,985 of record CAUYPK010009652.1, read on the forward strand.
TGGAGATAGTTTTCAAAGTAATAATTGGGTTGAAATGAGACCATTAGGTGGGCCCTAATTAAATTTGACTGGTATTCTTATCAGAAAAGCAAATTTGCTCACACAAAGGGACATCTGAGACTCGCACAAAGACTCTAGACCATGGAGGATGTGGTGAGAACATGACTGTGTTGAGGCCATTGCAAACGGACCTCAGAATAAACCAAACATGCAGCACCTCAATATTAGACTCATGATCTCAAGAACTGAAAATGAACAGCAGAACACAGGTATCTATTATTTAAGCCATGCAGTCTGTGGTGTTTTGTTGTGGCAACCTTAAGAAAACTAATAAAATTAGTTACCCTACTGTCATTTTTTACTCTTCTGTCTCCCTGTTAAATTTGCTTATATTCCCCATCTTACACATTTTTTGATCTTTTTTATTCTAAAAACCCAAGAAATGTGTGTGTGTGCATACCTATGTAAAATAAAACACTCTCCTTCAGTTTGTACCCTTCTCTAGCTATCACACTACTATTTCTTTTCCCTTCTTAATCAAATGCTTGTCTGGAACTTTGATCTCAGGACTCCCATTACTCACATCCTGATCACTCTGCAATACTTTGGAATCAGTACCAAAGTACTGGCTGTACCACTCCATTAAAATCACACCAAGTCAACTAGTGACTTTCCAAATAACAAATTTGATAGACAATTTTTAGATGTCATCTTTTATGATTTCCACATGGCTTTTGACTCTGTTTTGCTGTTTTCTAGATCCTGATCCTCTCCCTCCTTTGATTTCCATGATGCCTTTTATTTTTGGTTCACTTCTTACTTCTTGCGGCCTCTTTCTGGTTTCATTCTTCTGAAGGTCTTCACCTTAAATGGTGGTGTTATTCCAGACTTCGTGTTAAGGTCTCCTCTCCAAACCCTACCTTGCATCTCTTGGTGACTTTTCCTCTGTCTTTGATTTTACAATTATCTATGCCTCAATGGAGAATAATCTATATGTCTAGGCAAGAACATTCCTGAGTTTCAGATTTGTATTCCCCACTGCTGTATCTATGGCTGTTTAAAAATCTCAAAGCAAAGCACAGCTTCTTTTCCTCTACCCCCAATTTTTTTTAAACCTTCTCAGACCTCCCAGAGCCTCTGGGTATCTGTCTGACCTGTTTCTTCTCCTTTAGACAAATGTATGCAATATTTTTTCCAATTGTGAGTGACAAAAAAGGGTAACAATTCAAATAACCTTCATTTTAAATAAAAGAGCACAAAATTATGCTTGACAAAAATTTCTATCAGTGGACCATACTCAGGTCAATAGACAAAAAAATTGCTACTAGTGGACAATAGGCATTCCAGTGGTTTAACTAACTCTATGGACCTAACAAATAATCCTCTGGTTATGTCTACAGAGTGCTCTTTAACAAACACCTTGAGGTTACAGCTGGCTGATCAAATAGTGGGAATAGAACTCCATAATCAGATGGTTACAAATGAAAAAATAACACTGATAAGCCTATTTTTATTGTTTTTTTGTAGAATTGGAGCTGTAACATGAAATGACTATTGTGCACTTGACATGGATTAGGATAGATGTGCTATGGTTATTCTTCAGGTGTCAGGGAATTCAAAGGGCCTACAAAACCAGTTAAGAAATAGACTTCAGGGTGTCCGAGGGTGTGTGTAAAATTCTAGGATGTATTGCTAGAAATAGTAAAAAAAATTACCACCACCACCACCCACACAAGAAGCAGGAATGCCAACCAACTGTGATCCCCAGTTTTCAGGGATAATACAGCCATGGAGGTATGTGGGAAACCAGATCATAAGTTCATAAGAAGAGAGTTGTTTAAAAGAAACCATCTATTCAGGTTCTCTGTCTTCCCAACTGACAACTCCTCATCACAAGGGACTCACTAAAATGTTAAATCATTGGATATCTGCACAAATTAAGAGAAAGGATATGTGTATTAGGGCTGAAATCACTCTTTTCTTGAACCTTCACTGCACTTCTCAAAACCAACAAAGATTGGTCTAATTCAATATATTTCCCCTCAATTCTATCTTTCTAATGGATTTCCTTCCTCTGGGAATTTACTTCTCTAGCACCATCTATTGTTGCCCAAGCTTGAAGCCTAAGATTCAAACTCAACATCTTTTTTGTTTGTTTGTTTTTTAATTCTCAGAAGCTGAGTCTAACTTCTAATTATCTCTTGAATTTACATTCTTTTCTTTATCCTCATTCGCTGAGTTCTAGTCCTTATCATAGCTCTCAAATGGATTATCTTTCTCCACATCTACCTCTCCAATCATCCCTCTAAAATCCACAGAATAATAATTCAAATATTTAAATATTATAGTGGAGCTTTCACTTCATTTAAAAGAGCACTTTCACTGATAAAACAAGACACACACACACACCAAACAAACAAACAAAACTGGGCTGGATAACTTCAAGCATTCCTCCTGGATTCTTAGTTCTAAGGATCTAAAATCTATGTCCATCTGATGAACAAGGAAAATGGCACCAGAGTGTACAATGTAGTCATGGTTCTCCACAGAGCTCAACCTCAGTGGGCTCAGCTACCCAGTCCACAGGTTCAACTCTCCTCCTTGGCTTTCTAGAAACATTGTGGCCTGAAATTAGAATTAAATACCTTTATCATCAAACCATCAAACAAGAATCCCTGATTTTTTTTTTTTTTTGAGTCTTATTTTGTCACTCTCAGTAGAGTGCCATGGTGTCACAGCTCACAGCAACCTCTAGCTCTTGGGCTTAGGTGATTGCCTTGCCTTAGCCTCCCAAGTAGCTGGGACTACAGGTGCTTGCCACAATGCCTGGCTATTTTTGTTACAGTTTGACCAGTGCCAGGTTCGAGCCCACCATCCTCAGTATATGGGGCTGGCACCCTACTCACTGAGCCACAGGTGCCATCCAGTATCCCTAATACTTAATACGAAGGCAGCATTATGCTGAACCCTTTTGAGTATGTATGCATGGATCCAAAACGGCACCTGGTCTAAAGGAGCTTTATTCTGTTAGAGCTTGAGTCATCCTCATCCTTCACTGATAATAATAACAATGTTCTTTATGATGATTCAAGAAGGTATCATAGAGCCGTGCATTAACAGTGCCTCCAATGTTCTTAGAATATATCTATAATGCATTCCTCCTACAAGAGTGGGAAGCTTTAAAGTGCTTATTATGTAACTGAAAGGATTATACAAGTTTTTGTTGTTAAATGGACTATTTTTTAAAACTCAAGTCCCATAGTCAGGATCTAATTATCTCTGAACATCTAAATGTCACTTTAGACAATACCTTATATGTAGCACATAACGCATCTAGAATTCTATAATTACTTAATAAATATGGCACATAGATATTTGGGGTGATTATCTCTTTATAGATCTCTAAATATATTTTGTATGAAGAGTCTTCAATTCTTCCAATCAATTAAGCTGAGAAAATTGCAATTATAATAGATAATCATTTATATGAAGAAATATATATACCAACACATATTGTGTATGTATGTATATACATATATATTGAAATATGAATGTTTCTATATATGTATTCATCTTTCCTTTGGAAGAATTTTTCTATCTTTTATAGGCTTTCATTTTCTCTAAATGGAACAAATCTTTTAGTATCTTCCGGAAAAAAATCATGCTTGGGTGCATTTTTTGCTTTTTCTAGAAAGACCATCTCTAAGGCTTTCATACAGGACAGCTAATAGCAAGGTAAGTGTAACAGCTGCAATTTATTTTAAAACACTTTATATGGAGAATGTGATAAAAATGTATGTACAAGTGTCGATTTATACCCTAGCTTCAGTCAATTCTTCTTATCAAGACTCTATACCTCTCAAAAGGCTCTTTTTTATTAAGAGCCTTTTTTATTAAGAACTACTACACTTACAAACACCTATTCTATAGGAACTATTTAGAATTCCTTCACCTGGGAATTTCCCCAGAGGATTTTATGAACAGCACAACAAATGCTAGAAATGGGCAACATAACTAAAATTAGTGATATTGAAAATATGTGAACTGCCAAATATATCTTAGAGAAACCTGTCTTTTATTTTTTCAATTATTATTATTATTATTATTATTTTGAGACAGAGTCTCACTCTGTTGCCTTGGGTAGAGTGCCATGGCATCATTATAGCTCACAGCAACTTCAAACTCTTGGGGCACAAGTGATCCTCTTGTCTCAGTCACCTGTGTAGCTGCGACTATAGGTGTACACCACAATGCCTGGTAATTTTTCCTATTTTTAGTAGAAATGAGGTGTTGCTCTGGCTCAGGCTGGGCTGGAACTCCTGAGCTCAGGCAATCCACCCACCTTGGCCTCCCAGTGTGCTAGGGTTACAGCCATGAGCCACAGCTCCCGGCCAAGAAGCCTATTTTTACCTGAACCCAGAGGGTACAGAATCTAGGAGACCCTTTACCTTTTGTCCTTAAGAACAGTCTCCTGGCAGAGACTCCTGCAGGGTCTTAGTTGCGTGCCTCTGAGAGAGGTTTAGCTTAATCCTGCATTTTACTCAGACAACAATTTTATGCAAAGTGATTTGGGACCTGCAAAGAGGACAGAGGCCCAGAGATTGCACTGAGCTGACAAAAAAGATTATAAGACTGTGTATTCCTGAGTCCTAGAATTGTTGAGATGCTTCACAGACTATAGCATGAGGTTTTCTTTCCTTTAAACCTGGTAACAGGTCTTGTGGAGAAGCAGCTAATCTTCATTTTACTTGGAATTACTGGTGGCTGAGATCCACCAAACAGAAGCTAACGAATGGACGTGATCAAATTAGCTTAACCTAGTTCATGGTACTTTCTTTTCAGTGTCAGTTATGTGACATTTTTTTAACAATAGTACTTGTCCCAATTAGTTATTTATTAAATACTTAATGAACTTAATTGAGTAACAGTTCAAACTGAATTAAAATCGGCCACATGCAATTATCCATGGAGACCCAGTTAGTGAAATAGAGCAGTCTTGGTTCATTTTCAGTTCTGAAAATGTGAGAGGTGTTTTCTCTATCATTGTAGTACAACCGGATAGAAGTCACACTTTGGTGGTCATCTGTGAAGTCCTTCAAAATCAGTCATGTGATTTTGTGCAGGGAAAGAAATTGACATTTGAGTCAAGACACTTAAATTTTTATACAGGTTGTGTCTTTGAAAACCTGCCATCGAGGCCTCTTTGCCTGTAATTTACTTCTCTGTAAAGTAAAGAGCAAAATTAGTGTTACTGGTTCATCCATCCATCTATTCATTCATTTAATCACAGATTCAATAAATGACAATGCAGATTGAGCATCCATATCTGAAAATCTTAAATTCAAAATTTTTTGAATGCTGACTTGACCCTCAAAGACAACTCCCATTAGAACACTTTGGATTTTGAATTTTCAGATTAGGGATGCTCAACCAGGAATACTGAAAATATTCTAGTATCCAGAAATACCTGAAATCTGAAACACTGCTTGTCTAAAGCACTTTAGATAAAGGGATACTCACTCTATAATAATGCAAACAGTATCATGAAGTATTGTTTTAAGCAACCCATATTGCTTTATATATTTAATCCTTAAAACTCCCTTGTGACATTGGTACTTTTATTATCCCCATGTTACAGAAGATACTGAGGCACAGAGACAGGAAATGGGTTTCCCCAGGGTTGTTAAGTGACCCAAGCCAATTTGACAGCTTTTAGATTCTTCTTAAATAGTGTTAATTATATAAAACTTCTTCTTAAATAGTGTTAATATGTTAACACTGAAATAGTATCAAGGTTCTCTAACATGTTATAATGAAAATAAGTTGTTAGGAGTTGAGGTGTGTTCCCCCAAATTCACATACTCAGGTCCTAACCCCTAACACCTCAGAAGGTGAGGGCATTTGGAGACAGGACTTTTAAAGTGGTAATTAAGTTGAAATGTGGTCATTGGATAGGACCTAATTCAGGAGTGGGGACACAAGTGGTCTTCTAGGTCTGTAACTGTAGCCTTTTGACTGGATCCAAGTTTTATAGAATAAATCCTTTTATTTCTATTAATACACCTTTGTTCTTTTTTTTTTTTTTTTTTTTTTTTTTGAGACAGAGTCTCACTTTATTATCCCTGGTAGAGTGTTGTGGCATCACACAGCTCAAAGCAGCCTCCAACTCCTGGGCTTAGGTGATTCTCTTGCCTCAGCCTCTGGAGTAGCTGGGACTACAGGTGCACGCCACAATCCCCAGCTATTTTTTTGTTGCAGTTTGGCCAGGGCCAGGTTTGAACCCACCACCCTTGGTATATGGGGCTGGCACCCTGCTCACTGAGCTACAGGTGCCGCCCCTTTTGTTCAACTTTTAAACTTTTACTTTATTTTTAAAATAAATGTATTTAAAATGCCAAATAATAAAATAAGTTTAAACAAAATAATCAACTGGCACAATTAAAACATTAGTAAGCTGCTACCCCCGTGATTTAGTTCTAACTTCCCCTCCTGAATAGCATCAATACTGCACAAAGCTGGTTGGTGAGAGTTTATGGGAGGTTGAATACGTCATTGTGTTATTAGCTTTTTTTTTTTAGGTGAACATCAAAGCAGTTTAATAGATCAATTGTATAAGCATGCTGTCACCCTTTCTTTTATTCCCATAAAAATCTGTTTTAAAGAAATAAAATGCATGAAAAAAAGTGCTAGACTATGTCAACCATATGAGTTTGTGCTGAGCTAAAAACGGATCTTTTATGATTTTCTTCTTTTACTAAGTCTACAAAAATTCTTACCAATTCTGGGAACATAAATTCTTCATCCTTGGACATGTTATATTCAACTTTAAATTTCCCATCTTAATATGACATACCTTATTTTGGACACCATGTCCTTGGTAATACTAGAGTAGCCTTACAGTTAATAATTCCCATTCCTTTGTGTATTTGTCTTTCAGAATTTTCTATATATTATATAGTATCTCTTTATCAAGAAATATAATCTTTAAGCATTTTTTATCTTTATAATAAGTAGGATTTTTTTTATTATTAAATCACAGCTGTGTATATTTGTGCAATCAAGGGGTACAATGTGCTGGTTTCATATACAATCTGAAATATTCTCATCAAACTGTTCAATGTAGCCTTCATGGTATTTTCTTAGTTATTGTATGTAGACATTTGTATTCTGCATTTAGTAGGTTTCACCTGTACCCATTCTAAGATGCACCATACTCTCTCTCCTCCCTAACCTCCCCCCTCCCTTCTCCTCCCTTGGGTAAAAGGTGTTATTTG
>CAUYPK010009653.1:0-47779 GCA_963574355.1 Loris lydekkerianus
AAATTAAGGGCAATACTTTAATCTATGAAAGGGACAAAGTCCTTGCATATAGGCTGAAAATGATTAATTGTTAAAATGAGATGTAATTACATAAGTTTTAGAGAATAATTCTTTCTTCTAACCAAACTCAATCATTTTGAACAATGATCAAGCCACATTTAGAATAATTTTGATCTCTGACATTGAAGTACAACGTAAAGAAATTTTCTTAACAAAGATCCTGAAAACTGTCCCTCAGAAAATGGAAAATAAATTATGTAAAAAATACAATAAGATCCTAGATCACATTATGATGCCAACACAAACTGTGTGTACACTGAAAGGTGATACCTCATCACCTATTTGAACCAGCCATCCAGTTTATTCTCACAAATATAGTAGTGGATATATAGGCAATTTTTGCAGTAGAACACGCTCATTATTTTTTTTTTTTTTCCTATAGCAACCAACATACTTTTAAGGTAAGGCATGAAAATCAATTCTTTCATTTATCTTTCAATGCCTTGGGTCAGGGCACACAATCTCCCCTTGGAATGGTTAATTCACTATAAATGTCTGAGAAAAAGAAGCCAAAAATCTTTAACACTAGCTGGAAGGTTAATGAAGAATGAAGTGATTCATAAATAGTTTTCTCCAAAGCATGTAAAAAAAATCAATATCATACATCTTAATTTTTTTATATATAAATTAGACCAAAGTTTCACCAATCACCTTTTAAACTTATATCTATTCTGCAATAAAAAAGATGGAGATTTTAAATCTTTGGTATTAACCTACGTGGAGCTGAAACACATTCTTATTTGTAAATTATCATAAGAATATAAAAGCAAGTATCAAATGTCCTAATTGGATATTCAGTGTGGGAGGTGGACAGCCTGAATTCCTCACAGACCTTCCAACTCAGGGTAAAATGTCTATGTGGCTATCCCTGCATGGGGGAATCAGCAGTGCAGGCAGCTGAGACCATTAACTGGTGGCTCAGCCTGGAGAAGCTGAGATGTCTGTCTGAGGGGAAGAGTCTCCTCTCCCCATCTCTCTTCCGGGTGGACCATTATCTAGCCACCTCAGATGCTCCACCACCCTATGTCCCTGTTCACACTTCACCCAACCTTTGTGGAGGCTGTAATCTCCCCTCTCTCATTCATAACCTTGACTGCTGACTGCATCCTCATGTATACTCTGTTATTTACCCAATAAAAATACTCCAGGGAAAAGGACAGGGGCTGCGTTGTTCTCGCGCTGCCCCCATAGGCACATGGAACAGTGCATGCCCTTACAAGGCTTCCGGGTTTATGCAGTAAGTTTAGTGTAAGTTTCGTTCTTTTCTCAGTGCCCTCTCCCTTGCTGGTCACCGCCCCAGGCTGGGGTCCACTAGATGCCGACAATTTGGTGCTTATATGAAGCCAGTAGATGATCTAATACATGTCCACACAAGAGAAAAACTCAATTCAAGATGGGGGAGGATGCAGGAGAGAGGATGGGTGTGCTCCCACGTACTGGGCATAATGTGAGGGTATACGGCACACCTCCTGGGTGCAGGGCACCACTACAACAGGGACTCTACCTAACACATGCTAACACGGTAACCTCATTGTACCCTCACATTAATCTGAAATTTAAAAAATAAAGTGTCATATATCTCAATTTTCTCTCTATTCTAATTAGTTTACTTGCTTCATAAATATAATTTATAACAGATTTCCTTTCTTTCTTTTTTTTTTTTTTTGCAGTTTTTGGCCGGGGCTGGGTTTGAACCCACCACCTCTGGTATATGGGGCCGGTGCCCTACTCCTTTGAGCCACAGGCACCACCCTATAACAGATTTTCTTTAACAGCTAATGAATCTGTCTCCCTCTTTCAAAAACATTTAAAGCACTATTTGAATTACTTTATTTGTAAAATGTAATAGTAAGATACTGTAGGATTTAGTGTATAATTTTAAAGGTGTGCAATGAATGTTTTCTCTGAAGATATAAAATCTTATCACACTAAGACTTCCATTCAACTAAAAGCTACACTCAAATATAGGTATTTGGGAAATGGAAATAATTGCTCTAATAGTTAATTCCTCTGTGAATGCGCATTTAAAAAAAAAATATTTGTAGTGGTCAGGCTTATAGATTTCATTTACATCTCTCACTTTAGCTGTCTGCATCCAGCCATCAGCGTGATTCTGGTTCCTTTCAGTCCTTCCTATCTTCTTTTCTCCTTTTGAGGAGGACTTTTAAACATCTGAAGTGTATTATTTCTAGATATTTTCTACATTTAAAACCCTGAAGTCTCTATGGCATATTATGTGGTTCATTAAATACCATGGAGCTTAAATAAGTATTTTTTTCATCCTTTACCAAATAGCATCTTTCTATTCACTTAAATTCTTTGTTTATATGTGTAACATTGTGAGATTTTTAGGCCTATTTATCTGTCAAAAATAGCAAGGAGGGTAATTTGCACGATTCTATTTCAATGGGCTGCAAAGCGCTGTTATTTTAATTCATGTCTAACCCATACTGTAAAACCTATGCCATTGAGTGCACAATGAATTTATAAAAGAAAAAGAAAAAAAAGAACAACATATTTTATGCATTTTGTGTCTGAGTGTAAAAATATATTAAAAATCATTTGATATCATGCCCAACACCGCCGTGAACAATTTGACCATTTAGAAGTTGTATTTGAGATTCAGCCAAAGCACTCAGGTCAGCATCATGTTCTCCGATGGTCACTAAATAACCATGACGTGGACGATTCTACCATCTGGACTTTGTCACATAACCCAATGCTGCCCATGGAAAAGATTTACCTGGTGGGCACCACAGGAATTTTTTTTTTTTCCCAATTCCCTCATTTTATAGGTAAGGGGGAAACAATTTCAGAAAGCTGAGGTGATTACAAACTTGGTTATGAAGTGGCTTCTCAAAAGAGCTGGGAGTGAAATTCAAGCTTCAGAGGGGTTAATACATAAACAATCAGGCTCTGTTAGTCTTTGAACTCTTGAAAACACTTTCCAATTTCAATGTTTACTCATCACAACATCTTGTGAGGTAGCTCAGGTATTAACGCCCTAATTTATTATGGAAGGACCCAAGCTCTGTTTGATTATGTGACTGGTATGAAGTAACCCAGTGACCTTGGGCCTATTCACATTTATTTCAAAAACATTCCAAGGCAAATAAGGATAAATGATATATGTGTTATTTTTTACAGAAGTAATGGGATGTATTTTATACTGCTCCACGAGTGTTCTCCAACTTGGCTAACTTCCTTAATCATTAGAGTCACTTGAAATTTTCTGGCTTTGCCCCAGATCCACTGAATCAGAATCTCCAGGGAAAGTGACTGAGAATTTGTATTTTTAAGTGGCTCCCCCCAGGTGACTATGGTAATTAGCCAAGTTTGGGAAACCTTGACAATAACACTAGAAGTAAGAGGATGCTGCCTTATGTGTTTAGAATGTTTAGAAGGAAAATATCCCTATTGGAAAACTGACTCAATCTGGTTACTCTCTTTTAAAAACAGGCAAGATAGATGTTTTTGTCACAAGTGGTCACACAAACTGCCAAATGCCACCTATATTTTTGGGTCAAAGACAGATTGGAACTCCACCAAGAGAAACTGGGCATTCATACTCAGTCTATTTCCATGGCAGAGACAAAACAATTCTAATCTTACTGATCTTTTCATTAAAGAATAAAGTAATCTCAGGGCATTAACTGCTGACAGAAACACAGACCATGGATTTCATGGATTAACCAAACCACAAACAATCTAGAACATGTCCACAGAACAATTCTTTGTTTGTGTAGTACGGGAGGCAGAAAAGCAATCAGTCTGACTTGAACTGTTGGATTTCATTACACAATGCAACACTTGCCACTTAAAAACTCGTAGGCCTGTCAGCATAGCAACGGTCTCTCATGAAGCCCCTGTGATGGTATCTCGTAATATGTTTAATACTCCACCATTTTGGAAGCACTTACACTCATACCCGCACACTTTGTCTTCACAATAGCCCTATGAAGTAGATCGGGATTCTCAACAAATTGAAAGGATTATTATCATTAAAGTGTATTCTTAGCAGAATGCAAATCTCCTGAAATATATCTGATTTGCTTTTGGTTTCATGCAAAACAAGATGTATATCGTCCCTTATAATCTGTGAAAACAATTTTAAACCCTAAAATATTCACTAAATTATTTTTTTAATGGAAAATGATTCCTGCAATGCTGGCTTAAATACTAAATTTGCCATTCAAAAAAAGAAAGTGAATCAAGTAATCAGGGCTTACTACATTGAATATCAAGCATACAGATCCTGATTGATTTCATCAAAGTGGTTTCTTAAAGATACCAAAGTCTAGATCCCTTTCCATATACAATGGCTCAGCTGAAAAACAATTCTATAGTGAAATACTGCAGTGAGCAGTTGAAATAAATTGAGTTTTAAAAAATATTAATTTTTTACTTGCTAATTAAAATGAATCAGAAATTGTTATTCTTTGTCATTACGTTTATTGGCATTTCTCCCCTTTCTCTTTCCTAAAGCCCCAAACTCTCTACATTTTGGCAAAACTCTGTGTTATTTTTTCTATTAGGACTTTGAAAATAAACTTCCAAAAAAAATTTTTCTGGGGACAGTGAACTCAGCTAGAAAAAGTTACCACATGAAGAGAACTCTATTAAAGTCAAGCACAACAAAGAACTTCTTAGAGGGGCGCAATAATTTATCAAAGTTTTTATTCAATGTAATATTATCAAACAGGTTCAGATAAGAACATAAGTTTTTCTCATGGGAGAAACTCCATCTGGGTTTCTAATTAAATAACTTTTGTACAGTTCCTTTTCTTCCCTGCACAAAAGATCTTTTTTCCCCTCCATTCTTGCCCTCCTTCCTTCTTTGTTGATACTATTTACTCCCAAGCCTGCCTCTGAACTCTCTGTCTAATTAGCTCTTGATAGATCTGCTACCCTGTTTCCACAAACATTTAATTCTGCCTTCAGCCCCATTTACATTACAGCATGTTGCATTGTCTTTCAGCAGCCTAATTTTGTTTGAGTGAATGTAAATCCCATTAAGCAGTCACCTATTAGACTGTAGCATATAAACTCCAAAGGCCTCTTTATTACAAGAGTGAACATAAGGCCCAATTGATAAAAGATTTCTGGGGCATTTCAATTTGTGATCTACTTCAAATATTCTGTCTGCTTTAAGCTTAGCTCAGATGTTCCAAGTATTTGACAGGGTGTTTGAATATCTTTCAGCCTGTATCCACATATTCCATAGTATGACATCAATAAATATCATTTGCTTATAACTAAACATATGTCAAGTATATATTTATTCCTTTTAACTATTTTATTTTCCCCTTTATGACCTGACCACATTATTTTTGAAAGGCTGCATGAGGTGTTTACATACAGTAGGGTGGCTGGCAGAATCTTCTGGAAAGAGCTCTTCATGAATATTAAACAACTGAGCCAATTCCAGTAAGTCTCAGTATTTTGTGATGAGTTTTCTGGAGAGAAGGCATAGCAACCTGACATACATACAGTCCCTCAAATGGCAAGAAGATACTGGCATCAGAGACCAACAGGTTCCTCTTATAACTTCAAGGTAATTTGATAGTCTAAAAACAAACAAACAAACAAACAAAACAAAACAAACAAACAAACAAAAAAAAAACAAGATGTCAGAGATCATTGAGGTCTCTTACAAGAGAGTTTGGAAAGACGGATAAATAATTATCAGGGCTACTAATATTTATATCAATAAGCTCAATCAAGTGCCAGGAGTCAGTTTCTAAGCGAGTGCTCAGTACAGAAGTTCCCCAAAGCTGAGTGATTTGTTCAGTGCAACAGTCATATAATCATATGGTTGAAGGTAAAGGTGAGAATGGCTCTCTTTCCATTTCCTCCTGGTAATAAACTCAGAAAGACATCCATGAAGTGCAAACCCTCACACGCAAAATTATTTCTCACCCCTGCAGGCTTGTCAAAGCCAATATTTCAGAAAAGCACAGGTTGCTGTAGGGGACTGTGATTTTTTTTTTGCCTGCTGTGAGTCCCTAAGGACAACAAACATTCCAAGAGACACTGTAGCCAAAATTGTTAATAACTTCACACAGCTCTTTTGCCATGACCACAAAATCTAAAAGATGACTGAATAGAGTAATAGTTCAGATGTTAAACCACAGTTATCTGAGTAGGAATAAAAATATGTGTGGTTCCAAGTACTGGTTATGGAGTAAATCTGCATGAAAACTATCATGGAAAAGATGATGGCAAATATAATATATGGAGTGTAAAGGGAATAATTATTAACAGATATTCGGTTCACTGTAATTACCAATAAAGCAAATCAAATTGTTAAACCAAATAATTTACATTATTTTCAGAGGAAGAAAAATTTCAGAACAACTGAGTTTCAGAAATGGAGTATGAAGTTAAGAATTTTCATTGATGTCCACTAATATTTACAATATACAGCTTGATTTTCAAGTACAGATTATTTAACTCTAAAATTTTGAATGCCCAGACTACAAAAATATAAAGAATTACCTCATTTCTTTCTACGTATTTTTTCATTTGGGTCCATGGCTTGGTTAGCTACTATAGGCATGATTTTGACATGGTTGTTTATCTTCCTGCCCTTTGCAGACTATTAAGGAAATTTTTATTCCTCTCTGATATATTCAGCTAAGTCCTCCTGGCCACCGTGAGTTCTGTACTGGGTCTCTGGTGTGTCCCTTGATGATCACCCCAAATCCGATTGAGACCAAGATTTCAAAGAGAGAGGCACATGTTCATTTAAGGTTACCTGTTTCCAAAATAGGCAATTGAGTACTATTACTTTGGTTCTTTTAGTTCATTAAAAATTTCTAAAATATTAACATTGTTCTTACGAAATATAACTGACTTCAGAAGGAAATTATTTGTAAAAGCTGTACAAATATTTAACTAGGCTTAGAAGAAGGGTAAATGACTTGCAATAGATATAATGAAGGAATTTAAAAGTCAGCAAACGTGAAAGTTCCTAGATCCACAGAAGTTTTTTACCGTCCATAACATTTACAAAAGTAACTTCAGTAATACTTTTAAAAACTCCATTATACTGGATAACAAAATATCATCTGCATGACTATAAATGGGTTCTATAATCTCTGACCCTCAGTTTTTTCTTCAAAAATGGATAAAATACCTTTTTATGTGATCAAGATTAAATGAGATGATTACATAAACAAGTATTTACTGCCTTTTTAATGCATATCACCATCTGTAACAGGCAGCAGGTTTTCAGGGCAAACCACCCCACGCTCCCAAAGAGATGAGGCTGAGAATGTAGACAAAAACCCACAGACCAGCTCTGGTAAGTACCGCCAGGAACATTGACAGCCATAGTTTTGCCTCTTCAATATGTTTTTTGTCCCCAACCCTTCTATTTACAGGAAAAAAAAAAAAAAAAAAAAAATTAAGAAAACTCTGTTCCAAGGAATTCTTATGAACTCAACTGATCACTTTGCCTACCTATAACAAGACTAATCCCTTGATTTATCCTTCGTCAATGAGATAGCTTTATTTCCCTATTCAGAATGATAAAAGCTGTTGGACAAGCATATGCTTTTTACAATAAAAACACAATTGCGAGGATAAAATACGAACTGCTTTTCGACCCTTTTGTAACAATTCAGAGAAAGTCTGAATGTAGCCAAAAGAGGGGAAAGCGGAGCTGTGATTTTAAGACATGGAGATGGTGTCCTGACGACATGGTCTCGGCCCTATCACCAATGTGCACTAGAGACTTTAACATGCTTTACTATTGCTTTTGTGTATGTGTGTGATGTGTGTGGAGTAAGGTTACGTACATGACTAATTATGTTGAAAACAGAGAATATCAGTGACATCCTGTTCACTGTAACAACTACTGAACTTGTAGGTAGTAGGAATTATGGTGGGCAGTATAAATACACTCATATACACACACACAAAAAAAAATATGTCTGTTCTCGTGGATCTTACAGTTTAATGGAACAAGATTGAAAACACAACCACCGTGACTGTGTGTGAGTTTCAGTGTGTATAAAATATTTATCTAACCCAACTGGAAGTTATAAGAGACACCAGAGAAAAGGCGATATTTCCACACGTATGTGTATTTTCCATGGCGACATCTTCCAAGTATCACCTCTACCAAACCACATTGCGCCAGTAAAGTAGGCAAATTATTAAAGGAAGAAGCTGTGCTTCAGCCATTTATACATGAATTCATGAAGGTCCGTTCATAACACCCATATCTGCTCCAGTATTTTTAAGATTGAAAATAGCCTTTACATAGCTAATGGCAACAAAACTTCCTATAGATTTCACTAATGAACAAAATAGGACATAGACGTACAAATGATGCTAAGGGACATTTATGAGTGTAACAGTTTTGAAGACCTTTTAATCAGCTTTGGCATAATCCTAACATGTCTTTTTTAAATGGCTTTTTACTGGATGTTTTAAAATGTAAAGTGAACAATTTACGTTGAGATAATTTCATTATTGATGGTAAATTAGGCCAAGTTGTGCAAAGCTGAGGAAATAGGCTTTAAATGTGCAGTTGCATGACAAGTGCCCTTTAGTTTGTTCTTTCAAACATTATCTCAGTACATACACATATTTTCTTCCTTCTTTTGGAGTACAGAGGTCAATTAATTAGATGTAGTCTACAGCACCATGCTGGACACAAAGCAGGTAATCAAAAATAATTATTTAATTAACATCACAGATCTGGGTTTTTTTTTTCTGAGTTACAAAGTCTGGATATTTATATAACTATATACTAATTTAACTTGAATACTTAGAGAAATCAAATTTAACAGATTACATAGCAAATTCCTGATAGGTAGTCTTCTTACAACATTTGTAACACTATGGCTGCATGATATGTAATTATTTTTCAAGGGTATTTTGAGTGTTTTTCACAGCAATTGTAGCGAAGGGAAAATGTTAGAAAAAAATGAGAATAGTTTGTAGTTTGTGGACTGATAACAATTCATCATGACACTATTCATCATAACAGATTGCATCTGCTTTACAGACCAAAGACCTGAGGTTAAATAACTATAATTTTTCACATCCTTGGTTGTAATTCTGGAATTACATTCCTAAAAAAAGGAAACTTTTCCCTTTGTCTGAAAATCTGAAACATTGTTTAATTCAGAAAATCAAACTTTGCCAGTTACCAGATATCTTGTTTGACTTCTACTTAGGATTTCCATCTGCCAAAAATACCTCTGACTTAAATATTTGTGTATATATTTTTTTAAAGTATAATTCAATATTACCCTTTTATTTTATTATATAAATGGAAAGAAAATGTGGGAAGTTTCTTCTCCAAATTTTTCAGTTTATAAACAAAAGAATGAGGTTCAGAGAAGAGAAACAGTTTGCTTAATATCAGAATTCGGTAATGGCAGAAATGTAACTTGAATTTAATTTTTACCACTAATTTGATGATCTTGCAACACTCTACCTCTGCTAATTGTCAGAATTAATATTAACTTTGAATTAATTTCTAGTATAAATATTAATGATATAATCATAGATAAGTATAGTAATATTATCAGTAAGTCTTAGTGTCCTTACTCAAATTATCTTAGACATAAAGTTATCTGAACTGAAAAATTATGTCAAATGCAAAGTCAATTGTATAAGAGGAAAACATCTGTATTTAATTATAAGTACAGAATATTAAGCAGGTTAGATTGCTGAAGCGTTCAATGACCATTAATTAATGGGATTATGGGTTATAGTACTATATTATGAATAGAAGAAAAGTCAGTGAAAGTTGTGTAAACTGGTAGACATTTTGACCTTTTCTTCAATCGTGCTAAATTTACCAAGTAATACAGTTGCCATTGCTGTAGCATTCTATGTCTGAAATAGATAAAACTAAAGTTTTTGAAGATATGATTTATATTCTACTTGCATTTTGCTACTGCAAATATATAAAGATTGAACAAAATACAAAGTTTTATTGCTCAATTCAACCCAATGGAAAAACTATGTAGGTGTTATATATTATTTATATATTTTATTTTCAAAAGAAAACTATTGTTAGGGAGAAGACTAAAAGTTCATGAAATTCTAGAATTGGTGTCTCTATTTTTACCTAAGTAATGTAAAATTTATTCAAAGAAATACTTTTTTCACAGTAAATAATCATTTTTGTTGTTTTCCATCTCATTTTCTCAGATTCCATTCATAATCTTAAATCTTAAAATTATAGAAATTATTGTATCTAAATTATATATACAAAAATTTATTTCAACTTTTAAAGCATAATACATACTAGCTTTTGTCTAATCCCCACTGAAAGTTGTATCAGTGAAATTTGTCAGAAACAACTCCTTTTATAACTGAGTTTTACCAAAGTTATACTTAGGATTTTTTTAAAAGCATACTTTTTAAAATTCTAAAACATTTAATACTATCTAGTTGTTTAAATTTATTGTTTTAAAACAAAATAATTAAAATATGAGAATTAAAGATAGTATGCCAAAACAAAATTTTAAAACAAGTTACATAGAAATAACAGAGCCCTATTTCCCTACTCTGTAAACGGCTCCTGAAGTGAAGTCAGGGAAGGGAATGACTGTAGGGGGCTTGGCAGAGTGTAAAATCTTGGATGCATCAATCTCATTCAGGTTCACTTCCATATGCCCTGAGGGCAAAGCCAGGCATGAAGCATTTGCCATGTTACCACTGAACTGGGTCATACATGGCAATATTTGCTGTCTGGTCCTGTGATGAGGTAACATGGGGTGAACCAGCTGGCCAAGGCTAATGCACCATCTGGACTGAAAAAATATTGCCAATTCCATTGGCAGAACAGAAACAGTGAGTTTGTAATCGAGCTATAAATCACAAGCAGGTCTTGCAAGTTGTCAATTAAAAGTCTGATATATTGATGTCCTCAATGCATGGGTGACTTCTTGCTTTTTAAAACTCACTATTTACATAATAAAACTCTTTTAAATATCAATCTATACCTAACAAAAAATTACCCAAAACGCCCATAAGAAACAAATCAGCACATTAGAAATGTGACGTATACCATGACAAACACACACCCACAAAGGAAAAGACCTGTCATGTCAGTAGATCTCACAAACATAGAAATTCCTGAGCGTCCAAATAACAGATATTAAACTGAAAATTTTAAAGTTAAAGTGAGAGGATTTTCACTGACTATATTATCTTTACTTGACTATATTACTTGTTCCAAATTAAAATAAATTCATATATACACCAACTCTTCCTACACACATGCATGTACGCGCACATACACCACATTGTCTATTACAACATAATGATCTAGTGGATCATTATGAACGTGAGTTATAGAATCAGGTACATCTGAGCTCAAATCCCTGATCTATTACTTACTAGCTTTACAGCACAGTGCAAGTCGCTTAATCTTTGTGTACACAGTGATACTGCAGTGACTGGGGGGGGTGGGGGGTGGAGGCATTAATACATGTCAAGTAACCAGTACCTAGGAGCTGCACAGTTAATGATAGCTGTATTACTCAGAGATGAGCAAATTATGTATTTTCCCATGCTTGATTCAGGGATGTACAACCTCTTTTCTTTTCTACTGCACATTGGCAGCATAAGACTTGTCTTGGGCCCACACATTAAATACAAATACAGTCACGAAAGCTGATGACCAAAATAAAATGTAATGTACATGTATACATTTCACAATATCTGACACCACAGATAGGCAAAACCATCCTCAAATGATCGTATGTAGCTCGTGGGCCACAGGTTGGACATCCCTGAAGGTTGTGTGTGTATTTTCTAATCAGAACAAGTACATGAATTTTAGCCAGAGGGCAGAGAACATATACTTCCATTGATCAGCAATAAAATTTTTGCCAGCCACTCATGAAAGCCAGATTCATGCAGTCAATTCTTAACATTTTCTTTGTTTCTTTGTGAATTTATTTTTTGAGGCTATCTCAATTAGATGAATCTAGATCAATCAAACTCTGTTGACAATCTATAAGAACTTCTTGCATAACCATTTTCCAATACAACTCAATCACTAGCTAACTTTTCTTTGAGGGCTCAAAAAGTGAAGCAGCCCCCGTGAGGTACTTTATAAATGTAAGCTGTTGTGTTAGCAATCATAGTGAACACCAGGGGGATGGGGATTCACACTATGATCAGACTCTATCAAGACTGAAGCATCAGAGAAGGTCAGATAGATTTTTACAGATCCCTTGCAACTTTCTACCAATTTCTATGCACCAATAAATATGCCTGTGACAATGTAGGATAAATATAGAATGGAACAAGGAAATTAATCAAGGAGCAAGCAGAGGACTGATGCTTTCTAATGAGGAAATGTTATCTGTTTCTAATCCAGAAAAGGAGACAATGATATATTCAATTTGAAGCATCATATACAACAGTTTTTAGTAATGTGTGTGCACAGATATTGCCAGGTCATATAATGTGAAGGAATATCAAAATGAATGTATTCAAAGGAACAGAACTGAGTTAGTACGCCCTTTTCATCACCTTTTTTTTCTGCCTGTATACAAGATAATTGAGCACACCTCCTTTAATCCACTGTGTCTTGCTTGGCACCTCAGGAGACCAACCCTTTGGACTGTGGTTTGTTTGCCAACCGGCTTCCTTCTGAATTAGGACAATCTGAGGAAAGCTTCAGGAAAAGAACAGAGACTTTAAGGCAGCAGTTCTCAACCTGTGGGTCGCAACCCACAGGAACTGTATTAAAGGGTTGCAGCATTAGGAAGGTTGAGAACCACTGCTTTAAGGTATCACGAGGCTGAGACTAACTGGTAAAGCAAGCAAGGCACCAGGGCATGAAGTTTAAGCAGAAGCTCACTTTGAGGTGCTGACCACACTCACCCAGCCCATCTTCGGCACCAAAGTCTTTCCACCCCTCAATGACCATAACTCCCTCCAGACGTACTCTCCTCCACGCCTACAGCTCTCCTGGGACTTTAAGTCAGCCTGAAGAACAATTATTCATCAACGTTGCTAATCTTTGTTCAGCATCCTTTATTTATTCCCTTCTCGGCTCATCCTTATTGAAGTTAAACTTTCTTTCATGCCAACTTTCTTTCCCCCCTGTCTGGGGAAGCATCATTTCAGAATTTTAACTCCATTGAGAAGTGTGATATCATTTGCATCTGAGTACATATTTAGGACTATTGTCATTTCTTGAGTTCACCGATACCTGTAAAGATCACCACTTTTTTATTATAAGGGGACTTAAAATTAACTGGTAGTAAAAGTTACTTTTAGCCTTCACTTAAAATTCAATTCATAAACATACAAGATACAGACATGTACAAAAAAACATTTTATTGGATAAAATCTAATCTGCTGTTGGAATTTATTTCTCATTCTTTTTCACTCTTACCCAAAATTATATTTCTAAACATTTATGTGACCTTTGTGATCAAAACAGATCCATTCTATAGTTTATGTATGCTTCAGTTTGCCGTTTGCTTAAAGCTAACAATTTATAATTCATTTTTTCATAAGTGTTATAATACTAAAAGATACATAAGCTTTTTATAAAATTATGTTATATCTAAAGCTAATAATTATTTTTTTTACAGACAAAAAGACTTAAAAGATCAAATAATTAAAACATATGATCAAACATTTAAAAATAAACTTTTACTTGTAGCTTTTTTAAAAATGTGTTTAGCTGGTGGTGCCTATGGCTCTAGGGAGCAGGGTGCCGGCCCCATATGCCAGAGGTAGTGGTTTCAAGCCCAGCCCCAGCCAAAAACTGCAAAAAAAAAAAAAAAAATGTGTTTAGCATTTTGAAAGTCTCAAATAAGATGGGAAATCTCTTTAGAAAATAATAAAAGATGAAAGAAAAGTATACATAATAGTCACTCAAATATAATTTTAAATTAAATGTAATTACATACATTAAATTACTATCAGCAATGACTTGATTATTTTTAAAGGTGCTTTTGACTAAACTTTCTTGAAATACTATATGGAAAGCTGACAAATATATGCTCAATATAAAAATATTTGAATTTCGAAGTAGTTTCATTCTATCTATAAAAAATAATGAAATAGCAAATAAGCAAAAACATCCTTATCTGAAGATGGAGGGCAGTGCTGAAATCTGATGCTTTTATTATATGTTTCAAATGTAAAATGTTGGGAAAGCTATATCATTTTCACACTGTAATACACTTTTATTAATAGTTCTTTCTTAAAGGAAAGATCTTATAGGAATAGACCATTTTATAAAGAACTTAACTAAAGTACAATTTAATCCAGCTGCACACTATAGATAAAGTTTTGCATTTTTAGAATGCTGTAGGGGAGACACTGTCAATTTTTATTAATGATCATCTTTTCTGCTTCTTGAAGACCAATCATGTTTTATGCTACTTGATAAAAGAGATCAGTTTCTGCACAAAGGGTTTTATACAAGCTTCACTTCATAGATAAATGCAGTAATTTAATTTGGAAGATAAAAGTTAGATATTTGATATACTCTAACTTTGCTGTTAGAAATTAGAAAGTATTCTGTGTCTATAATAATATGATATTTCTTTAGTTAATATCCTGAGATGTGTAGAACACAAATGTCCTAATGCTATAATTGGGTAAATGAGGTGAAAGCTATGTTGATTAGTATGATGTAAGCACCCCAATTTGTACAAATAATCAACATACTGAAAATGGCATAAATGTATTTATGATCTATGTACAAAAGACTTAATAAAAAAAAATATATGTTTTAACTAGATAAACTGTGTTGTTTCAAAGTAGTAAAATACATTGAACAAAATTCTAAATATACAGTGAAAAGTGAGTCTTCCTCCCTGCCTTTTTCTCCTGGTTCCCTTCTCTGTTAGTCAAATTTCTTATATGTCTGTCCAAAGGCATAGTTAATACAGTAGAACCTCCATTGTTGATATTTCCCTACATTTATCACCTCCTTAAGTTGACCTAATTTTCATATAGCAGACATATTCCATGTGTAAGTACCAGCACCACAGACCTAGTTCCTTATGTTGACCACTTCTGTATGTTGACCAGTTTGTTACAGACCCTTGGGTAATCAACTTACAGAAGTTCTACTATACTTGCTGCACTTACACTGTGCCAGATGCTTTTCTAAATGCTTCATAAATGTTCATTTGCTTAATTCTAATTATAACTTTAGATGGTGAATATCATTATTAGCCCATTTTTCACATATATACGTATTTTATTATTCTACACAAATGTTTTGGATTTTAAGTGCATACCAAAATTTGAGATGCTTCTCCCAGTGTATCGGTCTGCTTTTGCTCTGATACTACTATATGATAAACAAGTCCAAGATCTCAGTGACTTAATTATGTATATTTATTTCTCACCTGTGAGTCAGCTATGGCTCCGTTGGGCTTGCCTAGTTCTTGGCTCCAGACTGGAGGTCAAGTTTGTGTCTCCTTCATGCATCTCTCCTTCCAGGACTAAGGTGAGACAGCATCATCTGCCCAAGAGAACTTCTTGACAAGTGGCAGGAACAAAGGAGGAAAGTAGAAACACACAATGTCTCCAAAACACTCCACTCTGAACTGGCCAACTGTCTCTTCTACCCACAATCTGTCTGTCAGAGCAGGTCACCTGGCCAAGCCCAAAGCCAAGAGGGGCAAGGAACTACTATATTCCACATGACCTGTTCTGGGAGAGCATCAAAAATTTTGAATGAAATTATCTAACCTATACACCCTGAAAATGCAATGTTCATCTTTCTCAGCTGGAGGAATAATGGAAAAGATACAACTGTGAAGGAATTAAGAGTAACTTTCTTAGCGTCTTCTGCTGGTGAGATATAAATAGCTGACTCTTTTCTGTTTACATTTTCCAGGTTTCGCCATCATGTTCGGGAAGAAAAAGAAAAAGATTGAAATATCTGGCCCATCCAACTTTGAACACAGGGTTCACACGGGGTTTGATCCACAAGAACAAAAATTCACTGGCCTTCCCCAGCAGTGGCACAGCCTGTTAGCAGATACAGCCAACAGGCCGAAGCCCATGGTAGACCCTTCATGCATCACACCCATACAGCTGGCTCCCATGAAGGTATGTTGGGGTTTCTATCTTTAGGTTGGCTGAAGAATCATGCTCTTGTTGAATGCAGTGTACCATCTTCATATTTTTTTTCAAACATCCAAAGATTATCCACAATTTTTCTTGAATGATTATAATGTTCACTTACTATAAATTGCAGCACTTGAAAAGGAACCTAAGCTTATAGATATGAGATTTTTTTTTTTTTAAAGAAGACGGAAAATGAAGTCACAAAATAGGAAACTTTTATTTCTACTTGAATATTTTCTATCTCCTCTGGTTAATATTGGCAATAGCCTGTGATCGATATTAGACAACCTTTAATTGTTTTTCATTTGCTCTCAAAATATTTATACTTTGATATAAACTTTAATACTAGCAAATTTTAATAATAAATGGTATTATAAATATACATGCATGCATGCATATACATACACACATGCATGTTTTACATGTATTTAATTAAACAAATACATTTAGGTATACATATATCTTCAGATTTGTCTTTATAGCCTGAGAGAGAACAATTTCTAATAAAAGAAAATAATTTGAGTTCTATAATAGGATATAATTTACCATAAACAAATAGCTAGTAAATTTTGGCCAAGAAGTGGTCATAAAAATAATTATTTTAAAGCAGAAAGCAAACCAAATAAATTTCAGACGTGCCAAGTTACTACAAAGAAAATCTAGGCATTGCCATTTTCTTCTGCACTTCATAAGGAAAAGAATTCCATAGATTACAAGGGAATTTCCCAAAAAGTATTCTGTGGGAGTTAGACATCATGGAAGCTTATCATCCTGTTATCTGATAAATCATTCAGAGTTCTTTAATCCAGGCAAAGCATGAAGTTCGGATTCTTCTCTTGTTCATTATCTTGGTAGGCAACTATGCTATTTAAATACTTTTATGTTTATATGAATACTGCAGAAATTGTGTTTAAATAATATGGAAATCAAAACTGATTGCACTTTTAAAGGATACAAAGAAGAAACATAACTGATAAATTATGGGCAATGCTTAGAACGTATCACTTGAACTGACTAAATTGGAATTGTGATTCGTAGTTCATGCAGTGTCTTGGCCCTTCTATTGGGTTTTGAACAGGTGAGTCTGTTCTACCCAAAGTTCAATACAGAATCTTATAACCCTGCATCTTGTGGGTTTGATTTTCTGATAGGATTTTGAAACTTTCCAGACTGGCGAAAATATTAAGTGCCCAAAAGATGGATATTTGAGAAGATACATCTTTAGGAACAAAAGGAGATTCCAGTATTAAAGAGGCTGAGGTTTAATAAAAACTGACTAATTAAACAACTCTACTAGTTAATATTATTAAGCAATATCCTTCTATTGAACACAATTTTCTCTCTAAGAGAAAGATAACACACTTCAGTAATAGGGTGGGCTATATCATTTTAAAAGTTGGAATTAAAAAAAAATTTGCTTTTCTAGTTTTACTGTTTTTCTTTTATCTCAAGTTTTTACAAAACCCCCCACAATGGAATGAGCAGTACGCCCAGGAAAGCCCCTTACACTTTATCATTGCAGTGAAAGAAAAATTCCCAAGTGTAACTAAGGCTTATTTTCTTACCCTGGAATACCATTATCGTTACTGTTTTCATTAGATAAGGAATATTCCAGAAGAAGGCAGGGTCTTTGAAAAACATCCTATTTAAAGCCGCAGGACATGTGCTATCCTGTTAGAATATGTTAGTATTCAGTGGATACTGAATATAGTTTATTTCATCATGGTTTTTCATTTGTTCATGTCCTAGCAGGTCCTGTTTGGCAGTGAAGAAAGACGTCCCATCTTAGTGGTCATCCACCCTATTCAGTGGACCTAGAATTTCGCAAACCTTCCACCTCATTTCTCCCGTCTCCT
This sequence comes from Loris lydekkerianus, assembly GCA_963574355.1. Classification (NCBI taxonomy): domain Eukaryota; kingdom Metazoa; phylum Chordata; class Mammalia; order Primates; family Lorisidae; genus Loris; species Loris lydekkerianus. The sequence continues at coordinate 18,006 of CAUYPK010009653.1, forward strand.
ACATGCACTGGTTCATTATCCTTTTCACGCTGACAAAATTTATCAGTCCCGCTGATAGAGCAAGATTTCCTAAGGTCTGAGTTCCTGACCCCTGTGATTCTCATACTCACTTAGCTTTTTCACAGTTTTATTAATGTCTGGAAAAGACTTATTCTTTATTATATATCTAGGCCAGTACTGAACTTTGTGTGGGCTGTACCAAATATGTCTCAACAAGATTTTATCCTCAGGAGAACCTTATTTACATATAGCATCACTTGACATTTTTTTCTTCTTGTAATTCTACAGCAGAGATCACAAAGTGTCTTATTTCCACTTACTCAAGCTTTTCCCCCAGCAGGCCTCCCTGGAAGCTCCACAGGGGCCTCAGGCAGGGCACCGTCCTGGACTCCTTGGCTCCCAGAATGTTGGCCTCCAACCCCATCCTGCTGAGGGTCTCTCAATAGAATGCCTTCTCCCCTCCCCAGCCCTGTCATGTTCTTCCACGTTTTTCTTCTCCCATTTAGCCAGAGGGTGCTGGCCAGGGGCTTCTGGAGACAGGTTCATCTGGGCCTCTCCCTCCTTAGGGGAACTGAACCTCAGTTTACTCATCTACAAATGAGGACTAATAAAGTTGAATTACTTATTAGGTTTATTTGAAGATTAACTGAAATTAAGTGCTGTATCAGTTACGATTCTCCAGAAAAACAGAACATCCAGAGTGCCAACATGGTGGCTCATGTCTGTAATCTTAGCACTCTGGGATGCTGAGGCAGATGACTCCCTTGAGGGCTAAAGTTCAAGACCAGCCTGAGAAAAAGCAAAGCCCTATCTCTATTAAAAATAGAAAAATTAGCCAAATGGTGTACACCTGTAGTCCCAGCTACTCGAGAGACTGAGGCAGGAGGATCAGTTGAGACCAGGAGTTTGAGGTTAATGTGAGCTAGGCTGATGCCCCAGCACTCTACCCAGGGCAAGAAAGTGAGACTCTATCTAAAAAAAAATTTATATCTATCTATCTATCTATCTATCTATCTATCTATCTATCTATCTATAGAGAGAGAGAGAGAGAACTTGTACCTCAACATATACTGATAACAAAAGATGAAAACAAGTCATTTTGTGCACCTCTTATAATTATGGAAGTGAAATGTGACTTGAATATTAAAAATTTAATACAGTTTGTTTTCTTTCTTAAAATATGTATAGACATTTTTTGGAACCCCAAAATAAGATCCAGCTAGGTTGACTCTCCCCCGTAAAAAGTAAAGTTTATCAGATGCATTTAACTTAAGGACACCCAAAACAATCCAGTACTTTATACTCTCACAAACATCTTCATTTTTCTCCATGTTTTTTCTTTTGGTAGAATCACTAAACTCCTTCAGAGCTAGGTGCTGTCTTTGTCCAGATACTCTGTATGCAGTCAGCACTGTTGGCAGCTGGACCATACTGACCATCCAAGAGAATGATGCTGTTGGCTCTACTAGTCTCTTAGAATAAGTAAAGTTTAAAGGTTTAAGGGGCTCGAGTATGCTGTGCACCTTGGATGATCCCACATTTTGGAAATGCCTTCTCTGGAATAGACATAAATCATGCAGATTATACCTCAGGAATCAGAAGAATCTTTGAAATAAGAGGCAGTGAATGGATTGACAGGAAGTAATGAATAAATAGAGTTATGCAGATTTAAAGCCATTTTTGGCAAAATTATTGAAGTCAAATAGTTTGCTCAAATTGTCTTTTAAAGTGGATAAAGGAAAATGAGAAAGGAGATTATGACATCAAAACAGTGTGTTGTCCCTTGTGTTGTGTCAAAGTGGCTAGTTTGAGTGGAAATCCACCAGGATTTCCCACTAGCCCACACACTGATCGGTTAGGATTTCATCAAATCTTATTCAGAACCTCATGCTTACCCTTTGCACTTTACACTTACCTAGATGCACCTCTGATGAAGACTTACTTAGCTCAGTGTTTCCATGTACAGAGGAGAAAAATCAACCAAAGAGCTGGATAAAACACAGATCACTGGGATTCTTCCGCAGGGTTTCTAATTCAGGAGAACTGGGATTGGACCCAAGAATTTGCATTTCTATAAATTTTGCAGGGGATATTGATGCTGCTGGTTTGGGGAACACACTTTGAGAACCTTGACTTAAATCATTATAAAGGAACATATCTACATAAGACATAATTAATCTGAATCTACTCTGGCCAAGATCTCCAAAATGTCAGAAATTTAACGAAGCCACAGTTTTAGTTTGGACTTGTATCAAATATTAAAGTTCATGGGCCCATGCCAGAGGCATGTAGGGTCACCAAGATATTGTGAACACATACAGGTGGAGGATCCCTTTAAAACATTCAGAAAATATCCTTTAGAAACTTTTTTTATGTTTAGCATCACTTTCCCCCCCAAGAACATCATAAGGCAATACTGTCAAAATTCCTGTTGAATCAAATGAGTTATCTAAAGGGCAAGTTGTACCTAACAGATCCAATAAGCAATATTCAGGTGATGGGCACATGTACAGCCCTGACTTCTAGCAGTATAACAAAAATATTTGTACCACCTTAATGTTTTGAAATTGAAAAATAATTTTAAAAAATAAAGAGCAGGTGTGTGGAAATGTTTGGGCTTGCCCAGAGGTTCTCAAACTTGTGCTTTCATCAGAATCTCTTTGAGGACTTGTTGTAGCCCAAATTTCTGTGTTCCAATCCAGAGATCTTGAATCAGTAAGTCTGGGGTGAGCCTGGTGATTTGTATTTCTAACAATTCCTCAGATGCTGCTGGTGTTGCAGATGGGTGATAGACACCACTGTTTTAGGTGGACTGGAGCTTTACAACATAATTATCACCCTTTTCTTTTTATAATAGCCTAGAAATCATTTGAAAAATGCTAAACAAAAAAAAATACAGAGGATAATTTTAAAAAGCTTTTGCAGCTTCTACCTAAAATGAACAAATAGTATATCTCAATATTTACTTCAGACTTATTTTTAATTTTCAAGTAGAATTATAGAAACAACTTGAAATAGTATTATTTGACATCATTTAAGTGATGACATACTGTTTGTAATCTTTCACTTTTTAACTTATATTGTTTTGAGTCAAATTCACACTGATATGTAGGAAATGAATTTATTTAAAAATTACTATATAGGTTTTCTAAATAATTTCTCCATTTATCTACTATAGGATACTATCAAGTATTTGCTGTGATAGATAATATTGTCATGAACGTCTGTGCACAGATGTCTCCTTGGGCTCAGGGTGAAAAGTTCTCTTAAGATGGTTCTCAAATAGGGTCTGGAATCTCCAGGAGTCACTCAGACTCTTTTGAAGAGTCTTTAAGATAAGCATTTTCCTTTTTCATTCTTATTTTTTCTTGATTGTACAATGGAGTTTTCCAGAGGCTACGTGGCATGTGATAGTCATTGATTAATGGATGCCTCACGCACGGATCATGTACTTTATGGAATTATGTGCTAACAATTTCTCAGTTTTAATATCTAACACAGTAAATATTGTGTCTTTTAGAACTTCAGTAATTTAAGAGATTCCTGAGAAAAGAAGTTTGAGAACCACTACTTTGGGGCTTTTGTCAAATTTGGTTAACTGTGGCTCTGACAACTTGCCCCTCAAGATACTGCTCACTCTTTAGTTTTGTTTTTCTTTGTTTCTGAAAAAAGAGACTTTTGTCTTTTCCTGTCTCTACAACTTTCTCAAAGAGTATTGAATGTAACATCTAGACCTTTTTAGTGTATAAAATATAATTTATCTAAACCAGTACTTTTCAAACTTTTGTATCTAATAGCACACGTGAGCCTATATTTAAACTTTTGCACCAATGTTATATTATGTTGATCCAAAAAAAAAAAAGAGCAAAAAAGAAGAATATACTAAATTCACTTTGAACTTCTTTCAAAAAAAAATTTAATGAACATTTAATAAACATTTTTATGGCACTGAAGATTCTCTGATAGCACACCAATGTGCCCCAGAACACTGGTTGAAAATCACTGCTCTAAATCAACACTTTTGAAGTCTTTTAAAAGCTCATACCCTATTCATCTTGCCCTTTCTAGTGGAACCTTCAAAGCCTTTGTAAGGATGTTCTTATCCATTCAAGATGGAAGAGTCATAGTGACTACCAAGCAAAGCTGGGTTTTCCTTCATCTTCATCATCCTCGGCATTTTATTATCTTCCAAAGTTGAGACCTGTCTCTTCCCTTTTTATCTTCTGCCTCTGATTATTGCATTATAAATCATTAAAATCTGCAGAAACAGGTGAGGTCAAGAGAGGTAAATCTTTAGATCTGGCCTCCCCATTTTTAAAGACCACTGTTTTGTTTTCACCCTATTGAAGTTTATTTGAATAGTTCCTCAAAGAATGAGTCCAGCTTAATGAATTCCTCTACAATTCTCTGTCTCCCTCTTCATGATTTACAGTTCTGCATTCAGTCTTTAGAGCTGCGTCATTTTTCTTAGATTTTTCTCTTTCCTTGAGTATTTTTTTGAAATCTGCTTTCCTAATATGCAAGGCAACTCTCAGACACTTCTCTAGCATTATTTCCCTTTGACCTGTAGTTAACAGTTTCTCCAGAAATACCTTCTCCTTTACACACCACTGATGTGCTTTTGCTTGTTGGTCAGAATTAAGTCTAGCGAGGCTGTTTCTTTTAGTGTTCCCTGCACCTTCTGAGAGTTGTCATCAAGGAACTCAAGCTTTGTCTCAGACGTTTGCAAGAGACTCCCAGCCAGCAATTCTGGGCTAGGGCTGCCCCAGCATGACATCACTGGCTCCCACACCTGTTCTGTGGCCTGTATCATGAGAGCCCTGCAGCACCCTTTGGCTAGGCTGAGAGACTTTCTGTCCTTTTGTTTTCATCAACATTTCCTTTAAGCCCCCTCTGAAAGCTCGTGGATTAGATTCCTCATAATTTTCCTATCCTGATAAGTCAACATGGTTTTAACTCCCCCTTACCTTTTCTTTTTCTTTTTCTTTCTTTTTTTTTTTTTTTTTTTGAGACATAGTCTCACTACGTCACCCTGGTAGAGGGCCCTGGTGTCACAGCTCACAGCAACCTCAAACTCTTGGGCTTAAGAAATTCTCTTGCCTCAGCCTCCCAAGTAGCTGGGGCTATAGGCACCTGCCACAGGGCCAGGCTATTTTTTTTGTTGTTGTTGCAGTTGTCGTTGTTTAGCAGGCCGGGGCCTCGTTCCATCCTGCCACCCAACGTGCATGTGGCTGGCACTGTAACCACTGTGCTACCTGCACTGAGCCTACCTCCCCCTTCTTTTAGAACTGTTTCTATTAAAGTGTAATGTTGACTGTAGTTAGAAACATTTTTCTTACAACCTGAAATTCAATGCCTTGGTGTTCTCCCAGCTGGGCCTCTCTTTCTGTTTCTAAGTGCTGGTCTATGTGAACATCAGGGAACTTCTGTGGAGGTGACAATAGAGCCAGGAGCGGCCAAGAACAGGGGGATATATTCAAAGACAGAAGAAAGACCTACTGCAAAAAACCTGGGGCAGGAGCAGGGTTGGGGAATTTAAACAATAAACAGATGACCTGTGGGCTAGAGCACAGTGTGCCTGGGAGGGGGAAACAATGTGCTCTCCTGGGAAAGTAGGAATTGAGGGCTCTGGGGCCTTTGGGAAGCCACAAAAGGAAGCTTGTGATTGGGAAACCTCCATGCACAAAGGGCACAAGTCTCACATCAAGCTGTTGTTCTGTAACAAAAGAAATTGATTCACTTAAAGGTCAGATCCAATTTAAAGTATACCAGCCACATTGATCTGTCCTGCAGGTTGTAGGGGTATATTAGCTAAGTGAGTGTGAACATTTTGAATGCAGGGGGTGCTTCCAACTAATTGATTGTCAAAGGTGCTTAAGAAAAACAAACCTTCTTACAGAAGAAATCATATGTATGTTACAAAGATAGTTAATTTCATGGCAAAGCAAAATTTAATTGCCTTTACTGTTTAAATCTCTTGTCTAAAAATATCACTTTCAAAACAATCTGCAGCAGTATCCTTTTGAGTTGTTCAGAACCAACGCCCTTACTGGGAGGACAGATTATGAATTCCTCGGTAAAGTTATTTCCAGTATTTCTACACCTGCAAAACCAGTAAGGACAACAGACTTGAATTATCACAACTCTCTTGATGCTTATTCCTTTCTGGAATCTCTCCTTCTAATCTCAAGATGCTTTTCAACCCTTCCATTGCCACAAATACTGTGAAAATAAAAATCACATTGGCCCCAAGTTCTCTCACTTGCCTAAATTCAGGAGATTTAAGCATGGTTATCTTGTTTCCAAGAGAGAGAAGAAAATTAAAACCAAGGCCAGATTTATCAGATTTACTATGTATCTTCACTTCTATGATCTCACTAAGTCTAGAAACTGCTAAAAAGCAGTTTTCCATTGGTATGTGATGCACACCATGCCTGTATCTCATTTCTTTCCCCTTAGTATCTATTCTCTCTCTTTCTCTCTCTTTCTCTCCTTCAAAACTTAAAAAAAAAAAAAAGTAAAAATTGCCATCAACCACTTACAAGTACTGTCTTGTTTTACTACAATGTTTTTGCTTAAGCCACTTGAATATTTCCTTTCAAAGCTGGGGCAAACTTCAGTTCAAATAACCAAATGGCCTAGTTGTTTTCAGAGAAGAAAGTATCACCTGATTCCTACAGATACCCGTTCCTCCTCCTCTTTCTCATTTTTCTTTTTTCTTTCTTTCTTTTTTTCCCCTATGCTAAGTCTCATTTTGTTGCCCTAACCTAGAGCACCATGGTGTCAGCCTAGCTCACAGCAACCTCAAATTCCTGGGCTAAAGTGATCCATCCTCCTACCTCAGCCTCCCAGAGTACTAGGATTACAGGTGTGAGCCATTGCTAGGATTACAGTTGTGAACCACTGGGCCCTGCACCTCCTTCCATTTTCAGGAGGGCCAGATGTTAACCACATGCCTTCTGTAGGTGTCTTGGTAGGTTCAACCTAGAACCTCCTGTGACAGTTCTATAGTCACAAATGGGTGGCTGCACACCTGCAGCTTACTGAAGCCAGTTGAGAATAATTGGATGTTCACAATCAGGGATCCTGGCATTTGGAGGACAGTTCCAAGGGTCCCACTTGAAATTGGACCACTGAAAGGCCACAGGTGAACCCTTAGTTACTCTCCCTCAAGAGTTAACATCCCCTGTCACCTTCAAGACCAAGATAAACATAAATGGAATGAACCATCCTAAAGCAGGTGTCAGCAAGAGGTTATGCTGAGAAGTTATTTGCAAGTAATTAATGGTTGCATCTATTTCCAAATGTCCCCTCTCATGGTTCCAAATGACTTTTTCAGCATTCGGACAGTCGCATAATAGGCCTATTCTCACTAGGACACCAGGGAGGAAGTGACAGAGCAGACCCGACACAGTGACAGAATATATGCAGAGGTCCTGCGACTATTTCAACTCTACTCCTGAACAGAAGCTGGTGAGAGGGCAACACGGGCATTACATCTATAGTAATCTGAAGTTTTGTTGAAGTATCTTAGACAGCAGGCCTGAATGAAATAAAATATATTTATATAGTTACCAAACATTAGATACTGTTTACAGAGTATAAAATGTTTAATATTCATTATTTTGCGGCAATTTTATTACTCCAATGAATAGATTTAAGCTGGTCATATAGATGGAGAAACCTTAACGCAGCATGATTTATTGATTTGTTCAAATTCACCCAGTTTCAATTTGAGCCCAGTTCCTTTTTTTAAAATTTCAGAATATTACAGGGGTACACATGTTTTGCTTACATAGGTTTTTTTTAAAATACATTTTAGGTCAACATTATAAGTGTATTTTTAACCTAAAATGTGTGCACTGTATCTGTCAGGTATGAATCAACCCAATTCCTCCTTCCCTGCCCCACCTACCTGATTCCCATTGCATTTGCTTCCTTATGTGCACATAGGTGTTTAATGATGAGTTCCAGTTCATTGCTGAGCGAATGTGGTGTTTGTTTTTCCATTCCTGTGATACTTCACTTAGAAAAATAGTTTCCAGATCCATCTAGGTTGTTACAAAGGATACTTAACATCTCTGTTGTTTATGGCTGAGCAGTACTCCACTGTATACAAATACCATATTTTATTAATTCACTCACATATTGATGCACATTTGGGTTGTATCCATATCTTTGAAATTGTGAATTGTGCTGCTATAAACATTCAAGTGTCTTTAGGATAAAAGGTCCTTTTTTCCTTTGGGTAAATACTTAGTAGTGGAGTTGCTGGATTGAATGGTAGGTCTACTTTTAGTCCTTTGAGGTATCTCCTTATTACTTTCCATAGAGATTGTACTAGTTTGTCATCCTGCCAAAACGGTATAATTATTCTTTTCTTTCCCCATGCACACCAGCACTTTTGAAGGGACATTTTGTTAAGACCCATTCTCACTGGATTTGGGTGATGTCTTTTTGTGGTTTTGATTAGCATTTCCCTAATGATTAAAGATGTTGAGCATTTTTTCATATGTTTGTTGCCCATCAGACTATCTTCTTTTGAAAAGTTTCTGTTCATGTCTTTTGCCCATTTTTTAATGCAGTTGTTTATTTTTTCCTGCTGATTTGCTCGTGTTTCTTTGTAGATTCTGGTTATTAACCCATCATCAGATGTACAGCATGCAAACATTTTCTTCCATTCTGTGGGTTCTCTATTTATTTTACTAAATAAGTGTCCTTGGCTGTGCAGGAACTTTTTAATTTTATTTGTTTATTTGTTGTGGTTGTCATTGTTTTTAAGATCTTCTTTATAAATTCTTTCCTGAGGCTAATATCTGTATGACTTTTTCCAACATTTGCTTCCAGAATTCTTATAGTTTCATGCCTTAGGTTTAAGTCTTTTATCCATCATGAATTAATTTTTTTAAGTGGTTAGAATTGTGAATCCTATTTCAATCTTTTACATGTGGCTATCCAATTTTCCCAGCACCATTTATTGAATAGGGATTCTTTTCCCCAGTGTATTTTTTTCTTCTTTGTCAAAAATCAGATGGGAATATGAGGATAGTTTTATCTCTGGATTTTCATTTCTGCTCCATAGATCTATGTCTATATTTTTTGCCAGTACCATGCTATTTTGGTTACTGTAAGCTTGTCGTATAGCTTAAAGTCTGGTAAGGTGATTTCTTCCAATTTGTTCTTATTTTGTAAGGTTGCATTGGCTATTTGGGGTCTTTTCTGTGAACCCAGTTTCAATATCAGTGTCCCAGTTGTGTTTGGTTGTTCTAAAACCTTTACAGCATCTTCTTGTGCTCTTTTTTCCCAAAAGGTTAAGAATTTCCTTATGTGCCCTCCCACAAAGGGCCTTCTATTGGTAAGAGGACTATATGAAAAAGACAATCATAATTCGCAAAAGAGAAACTTATATTGTAATATAAGACAAGTGAGCAGGATAGTGGTATTTTTCTTTACTTTTTCTTTTTTTTTTGAGACAGAGTCTCACTTTGTCACCCTCCATAGAGTGCCATGGCATCACAGCTCACAGCAACCTCAGATTCTTGGACTCAAGCAATTCTCTTGTCTCCACCTCCCCAGTAGCTGGGACTATATGTACATACCACAATGCCTGGCTATTTTTGGTTACAGCTGTCATTGTTGTTTAGCAGGCCTGGGCTGGGCTCAAACCCACCAGCCTTGGTGTACGTGACCAGCACCCTACTCACTGAGCTACAGGCGCCATGCTGGGATAGTAGTATTTTTGAGCAGGAGAAACTTTCTGGTTTGCCTCAAGTAGCATAAGAAAGATTAATTGACCTAGAGTATGTTGGCAGAAAAAAAAATTATTATTAGAGATGTCAATAATCAATCAGGACCCTGTGCACCAGATACTTTGTCCCCTAGGTACTTCACATGTACCATCTCCTATCTCTGGAAGATTGAAATATTAAACTCAATTATTCATGCCTCTTGTTACAGATTCATGAAGGGCTGAGTACTTCCCCACCCCTTGAATTCAGGCTTGGCCATGTGACTTGCATGGCCAATTGGTGATGCAACTAAGATATCCCTCTGTGTTTTTGCCATCATAAGAAGAACATGCTTTGGATGGCTCAGTGATTCCAGAAGAATGAGTGGCACAGGGAGCAGAACAACCCCAGACTGCCTGCATCCCAGAAACCTGAAGCAGAGTATGGAAATGTTTGTTATGCAGCCCTGTTGGACAACTGACTGATACACTACCTTACTTAACCCTTATAGCAATATTTTCAAGTGGGTGGTAGTAACTCCATCTTTAAAGTAAGGAAAACAAGACTTGTCGAGGTTAAAGAATTTGTTTATTGTCCCATAGCTAAGGATGGAGAATTTCCAGAACTCTACCCCCAGACCCATCCTTATAATCACCATACCACCCTGCCTCCTGATAGTAAGGATATGTTATAACATGAGAAATTATTTCATGTGTAAAAATGCCAAGTCAGAAAAAATAATTGCTTTCTTCTTATCTTTTCATCCAGTAATGATGCAAGTGAGACTTAGGCATGTACAGCAATTTTTTTTCCCCCGAGGACTAGAGCAATTTAAAATCAGACATTGTTTCTATGGGTAAGGAGTGCTTTTGAGCCAAGCATTTAGAATGCCCATATTTAACTCATACATTCTCACATGCTTATATATCTGACAAGGATATTGTTTTAAATGCCTACCTGACTGTGATTCCCTATCATTACTGCTATATGACTGTATTTTCTAGTTGTATGCAGAGTCTCTCATTATGCATGTTAATCCACACCGGCTTCTCAAGTGAACTAGGCAGAATATTTAAACAGGAAATGTCAATGAAAGCATACACTAGAAGCAAATGGGTAAACCTTCAAATGTGTGACACTCACTCTCTCTTGACGATGGCCTCACTGCTCCCTGAGCTAATCATATTTGAGGTCAAACAGCAAACCTCCCGATCAAAAGTGTCTCTCCAGACCTCTGCTGGCTTCCTATAGAGAGACTTGCTCTAAACTCCTGACAGCTGAACTCATCAAATGAGAATGGTTGTGCTTTGATAACTGGAAAATTCTGTATACAGTGAAATGAGATTTCTCAGGAACACCTTATTTTCCTAGCTCTTCTCTCTCAGCAGTGGTGACCTAACTGAAAATAATCCTCCTAAATCAAAAGAAAAAAAGCAGGTGGCTCTCTGTGACTCCCACTCATGCTTAGAACTTGAAAGATTTAATTTTATCTCTCATTTAGCATCTTTTAGAAATTGGGACAGCTGTAAGGCTTCTCTGGTGGAACCATCAAATTCTATAGTTTTTATTGTTTGGCCGTGTAATTTCAAGTAGAAGCATTATACTGACAATGCTATACTAGTGATAAATGTATCATTTCCTTCATTTCCAAGCAGCTCATCACTGTTCAGTTGATTGGATGCTACTGCTGGTAACCTGTAAGGTGGGTTTCATAAAAAGATTGTGTCCAGGATGGTGCTGGTCTAAGTGTTTTCTATAGTTGTTCGACCCATCATCTTTTAACCATCTATGGATTAGTTTTCTATTGCTGAATGACAAAGTTAAAGACCTAGAAGAGCACACATTTATTATCACAGTTTCTATAAGTTCAAAATATAGTCATGGCTTAACCAAATCTTCTGTTCAACGCCCCTGAGTACAGGGCTGCAATCAGGGGGTCAGTGTGGTTCCCTTCCCATCTGGAGACTCCACTGGATAAGAATCTACCTCCACGCTTCTTTGGGTGGTTGGCAGAATTCTTTTCCTTGCAGCGGTAGAAGGCATGGCAGCTTTTTCTTCAAGGCCAGCAGAAGAATGAGAGCTACACTCTTGGATTTTATTTATATACCATAAGATAATTGTGGAAGTGATACCCCATTACCATTGCCATATAATGTAAAGTACCCTTAGAAGTGACATCCCATCACCTTTGCCATGTAACACAGTGTGGAAGTGACAGCTTGTCACTTTACCATATTTTACTGGTTAGAAGCAAGCCACAGGGCCTGCCCACACTCACGGAGAGGAGATTACATAAGGCCATGAGAACTAGAGAGTCACTGAGAAGTGACCCCAGGGCCTGTCCACTCTTCCCCCATGTCCCTCCCACATACAAAATGTGTTCACTCCAGCCCAAGGGTCACAAAGTCTCTCCCCCATTATGGCCTGATCTCAAAGTCCAAACTCCATCCTCTAAATCAAGATTAGGTTTGGGTGTAATCTATTAAGTGCAGTTGCTCAGGCACAATTTATCTCCATCTATTGATGTGCAAAACCAAAGAGACAAATTCTCTGCACCCAGTCTTCCAAGTATATAAAGGTGGGATAAGCAGAGAGGATAATGGGCATAAAAATTCTGCTTCAAAAGAGAGTGAGGCCAAGGACATGGAAGGTAGAAAGGAATCACTAGGCCGTCTGGGGCTGTTCTTGAAGGCAGCCTGGCAAATGCTGGTAGTTTCTGGATCAATTTTCAAGGCTTGGGAATGGTCTTCTGTGGCTCAGGCTCCACCCTCTGGGTTCTTGGTTCTACCCTCCTTTTTCCTAAAAGGTAGCAACCATTTGCTGATGAAACCTGAATAGTTTCATCAGCCTGCTATCTACTGCCAGTAGAATTTGAGGGGACTTGAACTCCTCTTTATATTATACTCTCTTTGTTCTTTTCAAGCCAAGTTGGCAGTGTTTCTGTTGAAACAATTTCTGAAAAACTTTGTACACTTTATCCGGATTTGACTAAAGTTCACTCCATTAAATAAAGCTGTGTCCACAATTTCTTTTTTGAGACAAGAGTTTTACCCTGGGTTGAGTGCTGTGATGTCATAGCTCACAGCAACCTCAGTCTCTTGGGCTCAAGCAACCCCCTTGCCTCAGCCTCCCAAATAGCTGAGACTATAGGTGCCCGCCATGATGCCTGACTAGTTTTTCTATTTTTAGTAGAAATGGCTCTCACTTTTGCTGAGGCTGGTCTCAAATTCCTAAGTTCAGGCAATCTGCCTGCCTCAGCCTTCCAGAGTGTGAGGATTATGGGCATGATGATTTGAGACCAGCCTGTCCACAAATACTTTAAAGATAATCCTTCGTGCTGAGGGACAAGGCTCCCAAGCTTCCTAAAGGTTCTCTGGGTTGAGGTTAATTGAAAATATCTACAGGGCGCTAATTCTTTAAAAAGGACTCTCTGGATGACCATATACAGTGAACTTTTGACCTTTATAAGTTTTTAAAAAAGAATTGTCCAGTCACCCACCTAGTCTTTCCTCCAGAAGATGCTTTCCTAAGGCTAAATCTCTGCATTTTCACATCTTTAACATACAAAGAGCATCAGAATTTTTTTAAGTCATCAGATTCTGATCCCTCTTTTGAGTAAAAATCGTTCCCTCAGTTTATCTCTGTCTTCTTACATTTTACTGTAAGCAGAAAGAAGAAACTGGAAGGGAGTGGGGAATGTCCTTCAACAGTTTTCTTGGAAATCTCTTTAGCTGTACAGCCAAGTTTATCCCTTACAAATTCTGCTTTTCACATCACTGTAGGAGACAATCTCACCAAGCTTTACATGACAAGAACCCCCTTTCCTCCAGTCTCCAGTGACATGTCTCTGACTTGCTTCTGAGCTCTTGCCACCAGCATCCTCCAAGTCCAGATTACTACTGAGAATCTGTTCATGGAAATTCAAGCTTTTCCTACCATGTTCCTTCAGCCTTTATCCACTTTTCCACACTGTTGTGGGCTGAATTGTGTGCCTCTCAAAATTCATATGTTGAAGTCCTAACCCCTAATGTGACTGTCAGACTTTTAAGATTAAGGGTGGGGCCCTAAACTAATAGGATTAGTGCCCTCATATGAAGAAGAAGAGACACCAAGGATGTGTACACAGAGAAAAGACCAATGGAGGCACAGGGAGAAGGTGGCCATCTGTAAGCCAAGAAGAGAGGTCTTAGATAAAACAACCCCACTGTCACCTTGATCTCAGACTTGTGGCTTCCAGAACTGTGAGAAATAAATTTCTGTTGTTTAAACCACCAAGCCCTTGTTATGGCAGCCTGAGAAAACTAATAGACTTGTAGGCATTTGTTACAGTAGTATCCCACTTCCAGACATCAAAATCTGCATTAGTTTTGTACTGCTGTGTAATAAATTACCATCAACCTAACAGCTTAAAACAACACACGTTTATTAATACCTTCACATTTTCCATGGGTCAGGGGTCTGGTACACCTCAACAATGTCATCTATTCAGGTCTCAAGGCTGAAATCAAGGTGTCAGCTAAGCTGTCCCCACTGCCTTCTCATACTGCCTTTCTCAGATGAGCTTCCCCAATGAAGCTCATCTGGGAAAGAATCCACTTTCAAGCCTGTTTAGATTGTTGGCAGAATTTGTTTTCTGGTGGCTCCAAGGGAACTGGGGACTGAGAGCAGGAAGGAGGAGAAGTCAGGGAGGGTTTATTAATGATGTTAATGAGCAGGCAACTCACACCGACAGATGGGCTTAGTGCTGGATGGGGGAGTTGGGGGTGGGAAGGGATACTCTGAGACCCAGTCCAAGCAAGGAGCAAGGAAGCTTGGGCATTCATCCACCAACTCCATTCCCTGATGGGCTGTGAGTTGTTGCCAGCAGTTATTTCTTGGGCAACTCCACATTTGGCCAAGCACTCTCCAGTAGCCAGAGTATGCCTTTAGGGAGTAAGACTAAGAAAATATCTATAGGGGTCCTCCAGGTGTGCTAAGAGGATAAAAGACCAGCACTATGGCAGCTCCTATCAGTATGATATTAGTTCTCACATCTTTTTTGAATTTTTGAATTTTTATGATATACCTACTGCATGCATATTCTGGCCAATGAAGCTATAGGAAGAAAAACAATACTCAAACCTCACTTCTGTAGCATTCATAATCTAGTGAGAAAGATAAACTTGTAAAACCAATGAAAATGTTAAATAAATATTATAATAGAAGTTTAAAATTTTTGTTGTGAAAGCTTAGACAAAAAATGACTGTACTGCCTAGAAAACTTAGGTGAGGTATTTATTATTTTGGACTTTATGAGCGTATATGAGATTTTATTAGGTATATCCATACCTAATGAAAGAATCCCCTATATAAGAACACACCTTGAGAGCCAGTGACAGTGTCTTGCTTACGAGTCCTCTGCAGTCAGACTATCCAAGACAAAAACAAAATTTTGATTCTGCAGATTTCCCAACTTCTGTGTGCTTTAGTTTCCTCATCTGTTAAAAGTGAGTATAACCATGCTATCACGTCACACGTCATAGAGGTGTGGAGATTGAGCAGTGTAATATAGTTGAAACATTAGCAGTCATTCAATTAAAAAAAAAAGAAAAACAAACAAATTGTTACACCCACAAAGTATGATGAAAATTGCCTTTTTGTTCAAGGAGGAGAACAATACTTTGAGTTTGTTTTCTCTCATAGCCACTAAAACAAAGACATGTGTGTGGGGGGTGTGTGCATGGCTCAGTCATGTTGATGACACTATTTACCAATTTATAGGTAACTGTCCAAGTTATACAAAATGGAACTTCTCAAGAGCTTGTCAATTTGAACAGCAAAACTCCCCAAATCTCTTATAGTTGGGGAAAGATTTTTTTTTTTTCAGTTTTTAATATATGGGTACAAATGATATTATGATTAGGTTACACTGTTTGCATTTGTTAAATAAAGCCCAAGTTGTAGTTGAGCCCATCACCCAGGAGATGCACCTGTTAGGTGAGAACCTACCACACCCCCCGTCCTCTTCCCCTTCACCCTCACCACCTCCTGCTAGCCCCTTTCTTGTATTTTTTCTCATGTGGATGTGTAGTTAGTTGTTCATCTGCTCATTTCATATCAGTACTGAGTACATTGGATGCTTGTTTTTCCATTCCTGTGATACTTTACTTAGGAGGATGTTCTCCAAATCCTTCCTGGTAAACACAAAAAGTAAAGTCTACAAGGGCAGGTTTATAATGATGTTCCTCACCTCAAACCTGCAGGCTGCTGCAGGCTATTACTCCCACCAGGAATCAGGGAGCAGAGATGATTCTCCTGGCAGCACCATCTGACATCCCTGGGTCCTGCCTCCCACCTCATCAGTCAATAGCACCTTTTCTAGATGTGTCAGGTGTCAGGCTGAGAAGCCTTAGTAGCTGGAAACCAAGTTCACTTCCAGAAGGCTATAGGTATGTAAAACAAGGGCATTCCTTAAACAAGACCAAGGAGAGATGTTCGTGGAAACTTCCACGTCCTATAGCCAGACCCTACATAGGTGAAGCATAGGTCTAGAGAAGTGTGATAAACCTCAAGAAATGAAAACTTTTGGTATGCTTGACTATTTTTATCCATAGAAGGAAAATTGTCTCCTTTTGGGGAATCATCTCTAAACCTTTTAATTTTTTTTTAACATATGAGAGTAATACTTACTCATCAAAAATGGTTTAGTAAAATTAGAAAACTCTGCAGGAAAAAAGGCTTGTTAGTCCTCCACTGCCCACTGTTGGATGTTGAATTTTGATATATTTTAATAACATGTGCATTAGGAAGAGGGAGGTCAATAGCAGTGTTTCCGCAGTTGGATTTAACTTTTTCACCAAATGCACTTTCCTGGTTCAAGTTAGTAAGTATCTCAGTAATTCTGTCATAGCGCCTCCTAGGTGAAAAAAATAGTAATCATTTGCTACTCTATTTATCAAGGAGTTTGATACAAAACAGCATGTGATAACAACAAATAAAACATAAAATAAAAACTGTAAACACTTCTATTTCTTTCTGAAACCCTGGTGAAATGTACAAGGCTGCTGGGCACCACACCACTTCTTCAGTCTTGGAGCCAGATTGGATCTCTCTCCCTCAAACAAGTTAATTTTCACAAAGAACTTTCTTTTTTCTTTTTTCTTTTCTTTCTTTCTCTCTTTCTCCCTTTATTTCTTTCTCTTTTTTTGTCATGGCAACTGCCAGATACACAGTTTATTATTTGAGAATGTTCAAAAGGTGTGTAGTATAATCTTATCTTGAAAGCCGAGCTACCTATTAATTTAGAAGGTGTCTGATGGCTTAAGTATTGCTATTTCCTTAAAATTTTTGAAATATCCTTCCATGCCCTTATGAGTTTGCTGCAGCCCGCTGGGATATCTTGTCATACAATTTGGGAACTATGAACTTAAAGTGTCATTACATTGGCTGCAATATTACTTTCAGTGGCCAAATTGGGATTTATTAATGTATCATGATTTAAAAAACCCTCCTATTGTTAGAAATGTATGTCAACTGTTAGTTTATTTTTTATCTATAAGTTCATTGTCTTCAAAAGGGTAAGAAGTTCTATTCTTTTATGTAAAGGTAGAATTTTTGAATGCATAATTACTATCCATAGTTTTTTGGCCTATTTGTATTCAGACCTTGCAATTTCAGAGCCTTATTAGCCCAATTAGCTAATTAGTGGTACCTGCAGTCTCAAATGCTGTGATTTTTCACCTTCCAAATCCTCTGATCATGGTCGTGTCAGTGATTTGGTTTTACGAGCAATAAGCAGGAAACTCTTTTTCTAACCCTCAGCTCTGCTTCAGATTTTCATTTTAATGAATAAAAATATATCCAATGAATTGACAAGACTGTAAATTAGCAACAACCGGAGAAAAATTAAACCTGGGAGAACACAAGAAAAAGATGAATTCAGAACCAACATAGTGGTGTGTGCAGGTCCTTAGGAGGCTGAAGCAGGAGAATCTCTTGAGCTCAGAGAAGTTCATGACTGCAGGGCACTATGATTATTGCTCTCTAGCCTAGACAGCATAGCAAGATCCCATTTCCAAAAAAAGAAAAATGAAATTAAGACAAAAATAAATGTGAAATTTAAAAAATATGACCTCTGATAACTTCATGCCAAAACCCTGGACTTAGCCCTACCTCCTACCCCCTTTTGATGACATGGCTCAGCAGGGGAAGATGTCACTGTGCCACCCAGCATGGTGTGTATCTGCTGGGCATAGTGTGGTTTAGAGACTCATGTTTAGAATTCGATCTTCAGATAAAGGTAGATCCCACTGTATTATCATTCTCCCTGATTTAAATTTCATCTACCTGCCCTGTAAGGCTGTTGTCTGGATCAAGTCAGAATTTGAGGATAAAAGAGTTTTCTGGAGAGCAGAGAGAGAAAGAAGGAAGGTGGGGGGGAAAGGAAGAGCAGAGAGCGGGAAGGAGGGAGGGGGTGGGGCCTTGGTGTGTGCCACACCGTTTGGGGGCAAGACGCGATTCTAAGAGGGACTTTACCTAACAAATGCAATCAGTATAACCTGGTTTCTTGTACCTTCAATGAATCCCAAACAATAAAAAAAAATAATAATTTTTTTAAAAGAGTTTTCTGCAAAAAGATCAGGTGTTGGTGGTGGTTGATGGTGAGGAGGCCATGAGTTAGGAAGTGGCAGAGGTAGTTGGTGGTGGTGGCAATGGTGGTGGGAATGTGGCGATGGCAGTGACAGTGGAAGTGCTTGGCAGGTGTGGCAGGGGCAGTGGCTGTAGCAATAATACCTTTTTAACTTTCATGAAAAGCTATCTGTAGATGTAAAAGGCCCACAACTATTTTGTACCCGTTACAAAGTTCAGTTGCCACAAATCAATGTGAATACTGGATATGTGTGTTCTGTCCAGTCCTGCTGAAAATGGATACATAATTTATTTTACTTCTGTGGAATGTGAACTCACTTCCTGGTGCAGGACTGAGATTAATAGTAGCAATACATTCGAGTACGTGTCACCTCACATACCTTACTATGTGGCAGTAGGCCTGGGTATCCTTATTTTACATATCAATGATCTGAGGCTCAGAAAATACAAAAGATTTGTCCGTGGTGGCACAGCTCTCAGAGGGCAGAGTTGGGACACGCTCCTGCCTGGCTCATGAGACTCCAGTTGCTGAGGACCTAGCAGCATTAATATTATGTTATGTAACAGAGGTGTGAGAAGAAAACAAGAGCCCTAATTTAAGAAAAAAGAGAAGTTGGAAGAAACTGTTTCATCTCTAAGATATTCTACCCAATCCTGAGCAAAGCATGAAAACCTTCCTCTAAGCACCTTCCAAGTGTTCAAATTCTACTCTTTTCTGATTTATTCACCACATCAATACCCTTGTTAGATAATCAACATTCCATTTATTCAGTTATTTTTGACTGCCCAACATAGGCAAGCCATGATGTCAGTGCTTACGGAGATGTTAGACTGAGCACTTCAGAGACTGAGATCTTGATAACTAACAGAGGCTAACATTTTTATAGGGTTGGATCAAAGTTGAATTTTGTGATACAGTTCTCCTCTGCCTTATTTATTTTTTATAGCAAAAAAAACTCACATCTGTCAAATTCTGAAAGAGACATGTTTATGTCCCTCTCTAGAATTGTGATTTTGAATATGTTTTCCTTGTAACTTTTTTTTTTCTCTAATGTTGGACTTCAGAGGCAGCATTGGATTAAAATTGTCTTGACTGGAAGACATACTATCACCCCAGAGTGGGATTGTTGGGTCATAAGGCATATGTACTGTTACATTTAGTAAGTACTGCCAGATGGCTCTCCAGAAGGATGAGAGCAGTGTACTTCCCCCCAGCACAGCACCAGGCTACACATAGTAAGTGCCTTGGTATTATAAATCTTTTTAATATTGCGGTTCTGAGAAGGGTTGCATTGTGGTTTTTACTTTCTTTCTCTCCTTACTAATGCGTCTGAGCATTTCTTCATGTTAACTGTTGGACTACTCATTCTAGGAATTGCCTATCTGAATCCTTTGTCAACTTTCCTGTTGTATTGCAAGAATTCTTGCATTAGTAAGAATTTATTTAGTACATTGAACTGTGAATGCCCCTTTGTCCAATATTCATATTTTCAAGGCTGATTTCTTTTTCTCTGTACTTAGCTACCTTTGATGCCGTATTTTTCTTTGTGCTTGTATCTGTAAGCACCTTCTTATAAACAACGTAGAATTGTTTGGTTTTATGTCATTTTGTCTTCACTCAAGATAACATATATCAGAAGAATTTAAGATATTTAGTATAATGACTCATCTACTTGCTTTTATTTATTCTGTGTTCTTTAATGCATTATTTAATGTACATTGTTATTCTCTTCTTTCCTTTATTTTCTCACTGATTTGATCGCGTTGCTTTTCATTCTATTTGTTTCCTTGTTAACTTGGGGATTCCACTTTTCCAGTCCACTAGTGGATTCTCTAATGGATTCTCTTTTCTCTGTGATCTTGTGATCAGATACCTTTTTTTTTTTTTACCATATTTTTTAAACTCCCAATGAATTTTCCCAATAATATACACTATATACATCCTTCAAAAACTTCTTTGTCCTCCCTGTTCCCTGTTCCATCCTGCATTCCCCTTCTCCACTCCTTATGACCAAGAGACTTTGAAATACTTTTCATTTCCCTAACGCCTCCCAACTCCTAGGTATTGATGAACTCATATTATACTTACAGCACCAGGTAATGACAAAAATTTTCTTTACATTCCAGTTCCAGAGCCCATATTTAGCAATTTTATTAGCATATCCTTTCTAGACAGCTTTACTTACTCATTCAGAATTAATTCTATCGTGAGACAGGGACACAGCAGGACAGGGGTAGGGACAGACTGTGCACCACATGTGCCACTCAGCAGCTTGTCCTCTCCTCATGGCTTCCTTATCTTCAGGACAATGTTCCAGGTCAGTGCTACCCCACAGAATTTCCTGCAATAGTGGGAATGTCCATTGGCGTAGCTGCTAGACACATGGACATATGGCGCTCATGAAATGTGGTGAGAATGACTCAGGAATTGAATTTTTCATTTCATTTAAATAACCATGTATAACTAATAGCTATCATGTTGGATAGGTGGATCTAGATCATTCATGGTCTGGATAGTCTTGACTTTGAAATCATCTCTAAAATGGGTATGCAGATGTTTTGCTTTCTTAATTCTAACATATGATTGTGGATATATTTGCTTTTGGTGTTTATAAGTGGATTGTATCTTGGTTGAGTAAAACCTTCTGAGTTCTTTTCTCTCAGGTTTGGTTCCCTAGAAGCAGAGCCTGATGTGGGGATTCTGGTGTGAGTGATTTATTGAGGGAGAGCTCTCGGGAGACACCTGTGAGAGAGTAAAGGAGGCAACACAGGGCCAAGTTGTGGTTTCCATTAGAGCAGTATTTTTCAACCTTTTTTAAACTCATGGCACACTTGAATCTATAGTTTAACTTCCTTGGCACACTCAAATTATGTTGATTTAAAAAAGAGTAAAAATAGGGTGGCGCCTGTGGCTCAAAGGAGTAGGGCGCCGGCCCCATATGCCAGAGGTGGTGGGTTCAAACCCAGCCCCGGCCGAAAACTGCAAATAAAATAATAAAAATAAGAATGTACCTACTGTGCTTTGAATGTCTTTCAAAAATAATTTAATTAACGATCTTTAAAAATGTTTGAGGCACACCTAAGATCCCCTCAGAGCCCATCAGTTGAAAATCACTGAGTTACAGTTTAGCCTGAGGCAGATCCCATGAGAAGCTCTGCAGCGTGGATGGTACGCTGGGGTTGTCTCATGCTGAAGCGGTAGTTCTGACTTTTATTCCCACTCCTCAGTCAGTGGGTGAGGCCAGTCCAAAGGAGAGAACAACTTCACAGACCCTGTGAGAGAAACTACAAGCACTTCCTGGATAACTGGGGGAGTTCTCAGGAATGATGGCCACCCCTACTCAGCCCCAGCAGGGGCACCTGACCAGCCCGAAGTGTTGACTGTAGCTTTTGGTTTTAAGCTTTTGATTGTTCAGATAGTAAGCTCATTGATAGTCTCTTTCTTTTTCCTTTCTGGGTAGTATGTCACAGTCTTTATTCTTGGAGATATTTTTCCAGGATATGTTTAGGTCCATCTTTTTTTTTTTTTTTTTCCCCAAATAAGCCCATTGATATTCTTTCTTTCCTGGAAATATGTAAAAGTTTCTTTATTCAAAGAGTTAAGAAGTTTTCCTGGATATACTGAGATGTGTCTTTCTTTCTTTTCTTTTTTTACTCTGTCCTGCCCTGGATTCAATGAAACTTTTTAAAGTTGCATACTCAGGTCTTTAGCTCAGGGAAACTATTGTCTATTATTTGTTAAATTATGTCCTCCATCTGTTACTTTTCAACCATCTTCTGACACACCTGTTATTTTGTGTATTAGGTATCTGTTTCTCCTCGTGTGTATTTTTGCACAGATTTTGAGACATTCCTGCTACTTGTCATGCTTGACCTGGTGTCTCAGCGGGGACCATCCTCTCCTTTCTCCATGTGCTGAAACACTCTTTTTTCTGCCATGCTTGAATCATCAGCAACACTGTTCTTGTTTTTTACATTTAAGTTGTCATCTGCCTCTTCCAGTAGGTTCGATTTGTTCAGAACCATTGTTCTTTGTTTCTCTGGCTGGTGGATGCTTTTAACCAAAAATATAATTTTGTGTGTATGAGTGTGTGTGCACATGCATGCATGTGTGCATGTGCAGGTGTGGGCACATACAGTAGAACCTCCATGGCTGACCTCCTCCTTACACTGACCACCTCCTTAAGTTGACCTCATGTTCATAGACCCGACATACACCGCATGTCTGTGTCAGTAAAATAGGCCCAGTTCCTTATAATGACCATTTCCATATGTTGATCAATCTTTACAATCCCTTGCATGGTCAAGTTACAGAGGTCCTGCTGTGTGTTTGTGTATACATATGTGTCTGTGTCTGTGTGTGTGTGTACACATATATATGCCTGGATCTGGCTTCTTTATCTGACTGGTAGCAGCCTTAGAGAAAGACAAAGCATGGTCTATACCTGGGGACTAATGGTGTAATGCAGGCTGACTGCCAGTTCCCCACTGAGACACATGGAGTTAGCCCCTCTCTTCCTCTTTTGTCTCTCATATCTCCTGTCCATAAGGATGACGCTGCATATTTTTTAGCTTTGCGTTAGCTCTCCAGAGCTAGGAAGACCGTGGTGCCAAAGTCCACTTCTCTGGGTCCCTAGAGGGCTGCAGGCCATGCTCTTCCCCAGATCTCCCCTGAGTTCCATCCACCTCCAGGGCACAGGCTCTGTCCCACCCCAGCAGAGCGATCCCACCAGCTCTCTCTGTTGAGATGAGCCTTGCTGATGTCCAACTGCCGCACAAGCTGTCTGGTTGAAAGAATTGGACACACTGAAGTTGGACATGAATAGAAAGGGGCTATGCATAAGCCCTGGTGGTCCTAGAGTCCTCTTTCTGCTTTCTGCAACCTTCTAAAGGTACCTGAATTCAAATTCCCCTTTTCTTTCAGGTCACTTTGTTCAACCAATGCTGGCTATGTGCCAACCCCAGTGCTGTGAATCCTTCCTTCCAGGAATGTTTACACTAGAGAAGAAATAATAATGAATGTGATCTAGGGTTATAATTATAGAGCTTTGTGAATGTGCAAAGAAAGTGTGTGGTTGGGAGACAGTGTCCATTGACTCACATTTCTGTCCTCACTTTCAGTACCCACCTGTCGTTACAACATCAAACCTCCTGCCGTGTTATCTACTCACGTTAGGTTTAAGGTTCAGTCCATTTCATCCTTGGGCAATGTTTAATAAGTTGCATCTGGAGAAATGTGGTGGAGATGATGGGGCATCTAGAACTCAGGTTATTTGACAACTGGTTAAGAGCAGTGGTGATCTTCTGTCTAACAGTCAAGGGAGAGAAGGATGCAGTGGCTTTCTTCAAGCACTGAATGACTGCCACATGGGAGGGGGAGCCAGTGTCCTCTAGGAATCTCCTAGAAGGAAAACCTGGAAAAGCTAAGTAGAGAAAACACAGAGAGTCCCAGTACTACACACTCAGTAGAGTAGGACTTAGAAACAACGGGTTTTCTCCAGCAATGGAAGGGGCTGCATGAAAATCAGTGAGCTCTCCATTATTATGAATATTCATATATCAACCCAGCTGCTCATATAAAGGGAATAGAAATCCAGGAAGGACTGGATGTTGAGAAATTTGTTAGGGATTTGGTGTCTGAAGTGAGGTTACTAGTGGTTATGGAAAAGGATAGGATAATTATGTCTCCTTCAAGAATAAGTGAGGGAGGGGGAGGCAGAGCATGATGGTGGACAGGAAGGACATGTAGCCCACCTCTCCCAAGCCATCAGGTGAGAGGAAAGGGGGTCCGGACCTTCCCCATGTGTGGATTATTGGTGTGGACGGATAGCTGCAAACTGGCGGATTGCTATATATGAGGGGTAATTTAAAACCACAGATTCTACTGTAGAGATTCTTCCCTGCTTGGCCGTGCTGGCCAGAAGGCCCCTCCCTTATGGAGGACAGCAGCTTGCAAATGCTGACAAAACCCAATTGACGAATATTTGCTCCTGAACTGAGGGAGGCATCCGAAAGGAGAGCCACTCAAAACCATGGAGAGCTGGGCAACCTGTTGGACAATTGAAGGGAAGGGATCCGGCCTGGGAAACAGACATTTTGAACTACCCAAAAGGGTGGGCGCCCTCCCCCAGACCAGGAGCCGGAGCATTCCTGGGGGAGAATGTTGGAGGGGGTTGGCGGTTCAGGCAGCGCGGCGAACTGGTGGGTCCCAATTCAAAAGGGAAACTCTGAACCATAAAACTCAGAATAAGGTCCCCAAGCGCTCCAGCCGCAGGAACCGGCTACAGCTGCTTCTGCCACGGGAAACGGCTACAGCCACTTCAGCCACAGACCCGCCAGCAACTGCAGGAACCCAGCAGCACCCTCCCCCACAGTCAATTGCAGTCACTAGTTTGCAGGAGAACCTGGGAGCAGAGTAGAAAGATTTAAGAAGCACTGAGTGGGAAGGTCGGTCGCGAGTGCTGTCTGTAGCAGAACAGCTGAAGCTACACAATACTCAGGTGGCAAACTTTTACAGAAACTCCAAAATGGCGATCAGCCTTTAAAGGTGGTTACCATGGTAACAGTATAAACTGTGAATCAGGTGTGAGCCTGGGAACCACTCACAGCAACACTGGGTGTCCAGAAAGTATATTGCAGTATGAATACATTCCTAAGAAAGTTGATCCCTACATCATACATATAGATGTATATATGTATATTTCTACATACAAGAATAATATTTTTATAGTTGGTGCCTTTTTGTTGTTGTTGTTCTGTTTTTTCCTCACCATTTTCATGAAGGAGCTTTTGTTAATTTTTTATTATTACTCATTATATAGATATATTTTTATTTCTATTTTTTCTAATATTAATTTCTCCTTTCTTCTCTTTTAACATTTCTATGAACACCACTTTTTTCTCTTTTTTTCCCAATTATTTTACAATTATCACTATTTTTATTGCAGTTGTTTTTATGTTGCTCTTGTCATGGGTGTTGTCTGTATGTGTCTATGTGTCTCCATCTGTTTCTGTATCTATGGGCTCATGTGACTGGTAGCCTTTGCATCTGTTTATTTGCTCATTTGCTCTCAATGAGCTTTGTGTTAAGACCTGCAACTCTGGGCTTCCAGCACTCCCCTCCACTCTCACTCTGAGGTCTGCAGGCCTGCCCCCCAGGAGTCCAGATTCTTGGGTGATTTCTTGAGAAGTGCAGACAGGACCTGAACTGTAGCTGGACAGTGCTGATTCTGCAGCACCAGAGTGAGGAGACAACGGTCGGCTAAGAGGGAATCATGCCAGAGTGGTGGTGCGCCGAGGTGCAGAGCAGCAGCTGCCTCTAGCAATAACAAGGCCCACCCCCAGATATACCTCCTCCTGTCTCCCTGGGCAACCAGATGAAGCTGGGCATCTTCTCAGATGACAACTACCATGGAACAGACTTGGGAATGAAATACAGGCCTGGTGAGTAAAGGGTTTGCCTGAAGCAGTATTGGCCTGGGTGGAACGTGGGGACTAGAAAACACACCCACAGAGCCGGGAAACTTCAGGGGTGGGCCTGATCCAGAGGACCACTTTACCGAGCCTAAGACGCACTCAGCCCTCAGGGGATCATCAGCCTACTGACAAAGGAGGCCAAGAGGCTACAGCTGACAACTAATTGTGCTGTGAATACAAACCTGCAGGAGTAAAGACAGGGCCTGAGGCACAGGTTCTGTGAACACAAATCAGCCTCTCATCTTCAGAGGAATTTACCAGGGTCAGAAACAAACTACCACAGGGTTGTTCCATTCAGCTGGTAACATAAACTAAGGGGGGCTGGAACTGAGTGAACACCCCCAGCCTCCATCAAGTGCCCGAGGTTGACAGCCTTCACCACCCCTTGTTGGATAGAGGCAGAGAGCAGTGGCCTGGATGACCAGATACAGACTTCCCTGTGATTTAGGCAGGTGCAAACCTCTGGAGTATCTGCTCACTGAAGACAACTGACTGGGTCACAGCCCTGCGGGGCTAGCAGCAACTGGGTGTGACAGAGCTTCAAGGTGGGGAAGGGGCCATCAACCTTCCCAGACTGATCTACTTGCTGGGTGGCTCCTCCTGACTCCATGCAGCACTAGAGCAAGCCATATTAGAGTAGTCACCAGACCCCTGTGATCCAGTTCCCAAAGACCTCTTAAACTCTCCCACCCGAGTCATGTACTGACTGAGACAATTGATTTGAATCTTTTGAACTGAGCCAATCACCTGGGGAATATCCGGGTGGTGCCCTGGGTGTGTGGTTGTAGGAGGATTTGATTTTCCTTTTCCAATTGTTGCCTGGTGGACAGGGTGGCTTAATTGCTGGTATTTCTCCACAGCTGAGTAACTGTTTCGTTAGGGTCAAACAGAAACCAGCTGAAAACAAGACAGAATCACTTAGCCCCAACACACCAAACAGGGCCCCAGTTTCTCAGGCCAGAGCACTGTATGGGTCCTCGACAAAGCTCCAGGGGAAAAAAATCAAAGGGAGCAAAACAATCATGGGGCGGAATCAGCAGAAAAACTCTGGTAACATGAATAACTAGAATAGATCAACCTCCCCAAGGAAAGATATGGCACATGTAATTGAAGATCCCATTCACAAACAACAGGCTGAGATGTCAGAAATTGAATTCAGAATTTGGATGGCAAACAAGATTAACAAAATGGAATTAGGAATTCGAAGAGAAATTCAAAAGTTGTCTCAAGAATTTAACAAATTTAAAGACAAAAACACCAAGGACTTAGACACACTGAAGCAAGAATTTGCAGCCCTCAAAGATCTGAAAAATACAGTAGAATCCCTAATTAACAGAGTGGAGCAAGCAGAAGAAAGGATCTCTGACATTGAAGACAAAGGCTTTGAATACTCCCAAACTCTCAAAGAGGAAGAGAAATGGAGAGCAAAAACAGATCATTCTCTGAGAGAGCTCTGGGATAATTCGAAGAAGTTCAATATCTGAATAATTGGAATTCCTGAAAATGATGAGGTTGCCTCGCTGGGCACAGAGGCCCTTCTGCATGAAATTATGAAAGAGAATTTTCCAGACATGCCTAGAGATTCTGAAATTCAGATAGCAGACAGCTTTAGAACCCCAGCACGACTCAATCCCAATAAGACACCCCCCAGGCATATCATAATTAACTTCACTAAAGTTAATATGAAGGAGAAAATTCTCAAAGCTGCCAGGTGAAAGAAAGCCATTACATAAAAAGGGAAGAATGTTAGAATGACTGCAGATCTCTCTGCTGAAACTTTTAAAGCCAGAAGAGGGTGGTCATGGACTTTTAACCTCCTAAAGCAAAATAACTTTCAACCCCGGATCTTGTATCCAGCTAAGCTGAGTTTCATTTATGATGGACAAATTAAATACTTTAATGACATTCATATGTTGAAGAAATTTGCCATAACCAAACAAGCTCTTCAGGATATTCTCAGGCCTATCCTCTATAATGACCAACCCAATCCTATACCACAAAAGTAAACTCATTCAGAAACTTCGGATCAAACTCCACCTTCCACAGTGGTGAAAGGATTAAAAATGTCCACTGGATTTTTGAAAAACTCGATACCCAAAATTTCACCAGACTTATCAATATTCTCCATTAATGTGAATGGCTTAAACTGTCCTCTAAAGAGGCATAGGTTAGCTGACTGAATACAAAAACTCAGGCAAGATATTTGTTGCATACAAGAATTACATCTTAACTTAAAAGACAAATACAGACTCAGGGTGAAAGGATGGTCATGTATATTTCAGGCAAATGGTAATCAGAAAAAAGCAGGTGTCACAATTTTATTTGCCAATACAATAGGCTTTCAACCAACAAAAGTAAGGAAGGACAAGAATGCTCATTTAATATTTGTTAAGGGTAAGACTCAATATGAAGAGATTTCAATTATTAATATCTATGCACCCAACCAGAATGCACCTCAATTTATAAGAGAAACTCTAACTGACATGAACAACTTGATTTCCTCCAGCTCCATAATAGTTGGAGATTTCAACACTCCTTTGGCAGTGTTGGATCAATCCTCCAACAAGAAGCTGAGCAAAGAAATTTTAGATTTAAACCTAACCATCCAACATTAGGATTTAGCAGACATCTACAGAACATTTCATCCCAACGAAACTGAATACACATACTTTGCATCAGCCCATGGAACTTACTCCAAAATATATCACATCTTAGGACACAAGTCTAACCTCAGTAAATTTAATAGAATAGAAATCATTCCTTGCATCTTCTCAAACCACCATGGAATAAAACTTAAGCTGAGTAACAACAGAAATCTGCATACTCATACAAAAACATGGAAGTTAAATAACCTTATGCTGAATGATAGCTGAGTCAGAGATGAGATTAAGAAAGAAATTGCCAATTTTTTGGAATAAAATGACAATGAAGACACAAACTATCAGAACCACTGGGACACCGCAAAGGCAGTTCTAAGAGGGAAATTTATAGCACTGCAAACCTTTCTCAAGAGAATGGAAAGAGAGGAAGTTAACAAGTTAATGGGACATCTCAAGCAACTGGAAAAGGAAGAACATTCCAACCCCAAACCCAGTAGAAGAAAAGAAATAAACAAAATTAGAGCAGAATTAAATGAAATTGAAAACAACTGAATTATACAACAGATCAATAAATCAAAAACTGGTTTTTTGAAAAGGTCAATCAAATAGATAAACCTTTTGCTAACCTAATCAGAAAAAAAAGAGTAAAACTCTAATCTCATCAATCAGAAATGACAAAGACAAAATAACAACAGACTCCTCAGAAATAAAAAAAATCCTTAATTATTATTATAAGAAACTTTATTCTCAGAAATATGATAATCTGAAGGAAATTGACTGATACTTGGAAGCACATCACCTTCCAAGACTTAGCCAGAATCAAGGTGAAATGTTGAACAGGCCCATATCAGGTTCGGAAATAGTATCAACCATACAAAACCTTCCTAAAAAGAAAAGCCTGGGACCAGATGGTTTCACGTCAGAATTCTACCAAGCCTTTAAAGAGGAATTAGTACCTATATTACTCAACCTGTTCCAAAAGGTAGACTACCCAACACGTTCTATGAAGCAAACATCACCCTGATCCCCAAACCAGGAAAAGACCCAACAAGAAAAGAAAATTATAGACCAATATCACTAATGAATATAGATGCAAAAATATTCAACAAGATCCTAACAAAATCCAGCGATACATCAAACAAATTATACATCATGACCAAGTCGGTTTTATCCCAGTGTCTCAAGGCTGGTTCAATATATCTAAATCTATAAATGTAATTCAGCACATAAACAAATTAAAAAACAAAGACCATATGATTCTCTCAATTGATGCAGAAAAAGCTTTTTATAATATCCAGCATGCCTTTATGATCAGAACATTTAAGAAAATTGGTATAGAAGG
>CAUYPK010009654.1:0-64523 GCA_963574355.1 Loris lydekkerianus
GAGCTGGAACATATTCTTCTTAGCAAAGTATCTCAGGAATGGAAGAAAAAGTATCCAATGTACTCAGCCCTACTATGAAGCTAAATTATAGCTTTCACATGAAGGCTATAACCCAACTATACCACAAGACTATGGGGAAGGAGCCAAGGAAGGGGAAGGGAGGGGGGAGGTTTTGGTAGAGGGAGGGTAATGGGTGGGGACACATCTATGGTGCATCTTAGAATGGGTACAGGCGATTGCACTAATGTACACAGCTATGATTTAACAATAAAAATAAATTAAAAATAAATTAAAAATAAATAGTCATAATTTGTACCTTAGGAAAAAATCTCTGAATCAGAGCAAGAAGAAAAGAATAAATACTGAAGTGATAATAAGCATTAACTGTAACATACCTCGTGGGACTTGGAAAAAACATTTTAAATATGGGTAAACTGTAGAACAGACCAAAACAGTCTTCTCTAAGATCAAAGACAACTTTTTGACACCCCACTCTCAAACTGTACAGGAAATAATGTGTTCCTACATAATATTTAAATTATTTCACAAAAGTTTTATATTGCCAGCTTGGGAGGAAAAAAATCTCCAAGGTATCACTAATAAGAAAAAAAAAAAGAAAGAAAGAAAAATCAAGGACATACAGAGGGACAGAGACACACTTTATCTACTCTGTGGATACTATCAAACTGAGTCATAAGGCTCTTATACTGATCAGGGTGGAAATTATGTGATTTTCTTTAAAAAAGCACTTTCTAGACTATTATTTATGTTATTAGTGCTGATTATCACAGAAACTTTAATGATATCGGAATTTTAGAAATGAGAAAATTGTGGTTAAGAGTGATTTGTCTTAGGCAGGCTTCCCAGTATTTGAGGTTTTAGAAATAAGTACATTCTAAATACAAGCTTGAGAACTGATACAGAGTGTCATCTTTTTATTCTGAAAGGTAATTACATTTTAAGAGAAAAAGAAGCCAGAGGGTGAGAGGGAGAAAAACACTACCACTCACTACCATTTCACAATAGAGAAGCTATTCCAACATCCACCCAAAAAGCTGGAAAATATAATCTCTTTTTAAATGTATGATTACTTTGTAATACTCTTGATTTTTCCATTTTGCCATAGACTTAAATTTAAGAAACACTTTCTAATCACACAGATAACAATTGAAATACCTAGGATAGGCCTTCAAACTCAGTTCTTTTTCTTCTCTATTACAGTAAAAATATACACAAATAAAGATAACAGACATGTCACCAATCCTTCTAAAAAAAAGAGAGAGACAATGCTGATTATTCAATTCTTCCTGACACTCAATTTCCTCAACCATAAAACAGGAATAACAACTCCCACAACTCTGAGAAGGTTGTTGAAAGGACTAACCAAAAGTTAATGCCAATTAAGCACTTCCCACATAATCCAGCACAGAGTATATTCTCAATATTAATTTGCATTATCACCAATTTTAACATTATATAAGTTTGACTTAACAAAAAGTGGTTGATTGTGCCCAGGCACTAAGAGTACCAAAATAGTGTCCAAAGTGTTTAAATACAATGTACACTGCAGCCTTATTTATAACAGCCATAATTATAGCAAATGTAAAATACTCAAGGAAAAGATGGCTAAACAAGTGTGCTTTACTATAGTGCAGAAAATTCACATTATAGAAGGAAAATTAATAGAATTTAAATATTCATAATTACGAAAAGCAAGTTCTCAAACAGTATCTTCATTATGATGCCAGGCTGATTTTCTATGTGAATGAGGGAATCTGCCTAAAGCCTATAGGACAGTATAATAAAATGTTAACTAGTTATCACTGGTAGCCAGATCACAGATGTATTTTTTTTCCATTGTGCTTTCCAAATTCGGTCACTAAGCTTTTCATTAACAAACATGTTACCAAAATTATCTCAGTCCTTATATAGGCAAGAAAAACACATATATACACACATTCAGTACATGTGCTTATATGATTAGAAGATGACTTGTAAAGTACAAAACAAACTGATGAATTCCATATTAAGCAGCTTAAATGATTCATGTGCAGGGCTAATGACAAGTACACACACACAAACCCATGTCTCAAAACCAAATGCCTACTAAACAAGCAGAAATGGTAACATCCAACCCAAGAATATCAAACAAATATTATAGCTACTGATCTACATGCAGCAACATTTATTGATCTCAAAAACAATAGGGAAAACAAGTTTCAAAAGATAAGGGCAGTATGTCACAACTTCTATACAATTTTGACACAAAAAACAATACTATTCTTAGGTTTTTTTGTTTTTTAGAGACAGAGTTTCACTCTGTTGCCCTCTGTTGAATGCCTGGGGTCAGCTCACAGCAACCTTCAGCTCTTGGGCTTATGTGATTCTCTTGCCTCAGCCTCCCAGTAGCTGGGACTACAGGTGCCCACCACAACGCCCAGGGCCAGGTTTGAACCTGCCACCCTCGGTATATGGGGCCAGCACCCTACTCACTGAGCCACAGGCGCCACCCAATACTATACATAGTTTATAACATACATGTATATACAGGGTGGACATAAAGAAAGTTCATGCGCAAGTTAATTGTAATTTAATTTTAAATTGCACACGAACTTTATGTGCACCCTATATAATAGAAATGCAAAAACACACATGAAAATGTTACTGTCTAACTTCAGAATAGATGTCACCACTGAGAACAGTGGCATATGAGGAGCATGAGGCTCTAGCTCTAGCCTTAAAGTTTCATTATTTTTTAAAAAGCACCAAAATTTTGAAGTTAAAAATGGCAAAATGTTAAGAGCTATCCAATCAGAAAGACAGGTACATAGAAGTTTGTTATATTTTCTGTACTTTATGATATTTATAACAATTCATAATTAAAAATAAAATTCTGAAAGAACTATATATCATTTTAGTTCCTGACTCATCATTTATACTGACTAGGAACAGGTATGGTCCTTCTGTGCTTCAGTAGTCCTGGATGCTTCCAAACTATTATCCCCTTCCCCAAAAGCAAGAGGTCAGAGAAGCAGCCATCCTTGTAAAGAACGAACCCAGTGGGCTCCCTGTTGGGAGACATGAACACAGTTGCTAGGAGAAAAGTTCTCAACTTTGGGTGAAGCAATCCAGAGATCAGAACAATTCCCAGAAAATCTAGGAGCAAAGGAACTTGAAAAATGAGATTGTCCTGCAAATCCAACTTTTCAAATGGTATAGTTACTATTAAAATCATGTAGGTGTGTTTGACATGAGCCAAAGAACAGAATGCCAATGTTTATGCAAAGATGAAGGAGAGGTTGGGTAAACAATGAAAGCAAAAATTCAGCGAGCAAGCTCTTACTTCAAAGCTCAGTTTTACTGGTGGGAGCTGGACTGTCAGTGAGCTAGTTCCCAGAGAGCTGCTCTCAGGACACCAGGTGACAACAGCAATTGAGTGACCCATCAATTTCCCCCAGTCTCTATGGTTCATGCAGCCCTTCTCACTCATCCTCAACAATTACTAATTATATTAAGTAAACAGCACCAAAAAATGCTTACAAGCATGGGCTTGGAATCAGACAGGAACATGCCCTGGCCCTGACCCTCCATTGGTTATGTGATTCCGGCCAGTACTCAACCTTTCAAAACCTGAAGTTTTCTTTTTTCTAAGTTGCTAAGTCTGTTGTAAGTCAGCAGTATCTGGTTATAACAGGACTCTTGGAAAGATTAAATTTGGTTATGAAGGAAAACACTCTGACTGTGCTTTGGACACAGTCCCCCATTTTCCAGGCACCAGACTAGATTCTGGTGATAAAGTGGTGATTAAGATGCTCAGTGAACCAGCACTGACTCAGGTTATAGACTTAGATGCCAGTCATGTCTTCACATTAGCACTAGATGTCTGGACTGGCCATATAAATTGTGGTGCAAAGTGAGTGTAGCCTCATGAAATGAAAATGCAAAGCACCATGTTCAAAAATAAAGATGTTCAAGATAGTGGTCAAACAGCATTAAACCAAGCATTGGGGCTCTCCTGAGCCCTGAGGTTGCAGGTCTGGGAAGCCAGCCTTGCTAAAAGCAAATGTGACCAGGCACTTTGTAGACACTCAAAAATGAGGGTCAACCAGAACTGGCCTTCCTAGACTCATCCAAACATCTGAGGCATTTGGGGAGATGCCAGGGAAGAGCCATAGCATAACTAAAAGAGGCTGCAGGCTCCAAAAATAAAAGTCCCTAAATACAACGTCTGAAAAGTCTCAGGGGAAACTCCCATTTCTTGTTACCCATAACGCAGTGTTCAGACCTTTTCCAAAAAGCTGTCCTCTCCAGTCTACCTCAGAAACAAATCCTTTGTAAAGTTAATGCCATGAGGAAACTCTGCCCACCTGAAATCCGCACCAACAGGCTGCTGTGGCCTCATGAGTCCTGGGGACAGCTTCATTTCTCAGACAGAACTTAGTAAAGGAGCACAGCAGACTTAAAACAAATAGATCCTGGATCTCAGAAACCTCTTCAAAAGAAACTGGAACTTGGGGCAGGCTGAAATGTGTCCTTTAAAGTACACCCGGGGGCTGAGTAAGGAGGTTGCCTAGAAATCCACCTATGGTCATTTGATGGAATATTACATGCTGAAGATCACCTCAATGACCAGAATAAGGGCATCACAGAGCTGGAGGTTCAACATACAACATAGTTCTCTTTCTAGCCAGCTTTCTCTGTAATGGTCACCGGACAGAGCCGAGTCCTCGAGGACAAGGAGGCATCAGCCAGCCTGTTCACATACCCTGCTTTCTTTAACATGGCTGTTGTCAAAGAGCACTTTTCTGTACATGTTTATTTAAAAAGCAGCACAGTAAAAATTTCAAGTGCATTCTAACAGCTTTAACAAGCTGCCTGAGCCTCTATACCAGCAAAACTATTTCCAGGTGGGGCCCAATCCCAGCTCAACTACTTAAGTACTAGCCTTGGGAACTTGAAGAAATTACACCACCTGCCTGCATCTCACTTTAACTTAACGTCCTTACATTACATGCTTGTTGGCATGTGGGTAATGCTGGGGTGGGGGGAAATGGAAGGAGTTAAGTCTGTGAGTTATAATTTGGAGGATACAAAGCAGTTAACATTTATTGAGCACTTACTGGAACACACCATTAGGGAAGAACTTTTCTATAAAAGTGTTAAGCATCGGGCAGTCCCTGTGGCTCAAAGGAGTAGGGCGATGGCCCCATATATCGGAGGTGGAGGGTTCAAACCTGGCCCGGGCAAAAAAAAAAAAGTGCTAGGCATCCTTCAGAATGCAGACTCCTAGAGGGTACAAATCAAGGTCTGTATGTGTCCTCTCCCGGAGCTCACACAGTAAGACCAGAGTAACAGAAGCTTGAGAGTCAGGCCTAACAGTTTTGTAGGAAAGTTCTTTCCTAATGGTGTGGATTTTCTGCAAACTTTTGGTTATGTGAACACCACAAATGGTATATCTTTGTTTATTGTGCTCACATGATCTTTATTTTGCAAATTATTAAGGAATAAATGTGACTGTCTAATTCAACTGACATTAAGATGAGGTAGTGTTTGACCTATGGTATTACTTTATAGTTAGCCATAACAAATGCAATTTGTAATGTTCATAGTAATTCAGGATTAGAAACAGCACAATTTTTAAAAAGTTCCATTCACAGAAAAATGGACAGCATCTGAAATCACAAACACACCTTTACTGATCTTTTCAAATAAGTTTCTCCCTTTTAGCACGTAATGAGTTTGTTTTTGGTTGGTTGGATGGTTAGTTGTTTATCCTGAGAATGTTGCCAGATTTGTAATGATCCATCAAATTCTTTTTTTTTTTTTTTTTTTTTTTTTTGAGACAGAGTCTCACTATGTCGCCCTGGGTAGGGTGCCGTGGTTGTCACAGCTCACAGCAACCTCAAACTCTTGGGCTAAAGCGATTCTTTTGCCTCAGCCTCCCAAGTAACTGGGAATACAAGCACCCGCCACAATGCCCAGGTATTTTGTTGTTGTTGCAGTTGTCATTGTTGTTTTACCTGGCCTGGGCCGGGTTTGAACCCGCTAGTCTCGGTGCATGTGGCCAGCACTGTAACCACTCTGTTATGGGCACCAAGCCAATCCATCCAATTTTCTTACCAGATCTTCCCACTGACACAAAAAATTTTTGTGATGGCAAAAGCAAGCTTTGTACTGTTTATAAATTGCTTTTACTCCGCTATCTCCATTAATCATCATAGGCACTATATGTAGTACAGATTATAGCCAGTTGTACTGTTTTGATAGCACAAGAGGAAAAAAAAAAAAAAAAGAAAGAAAACGAGAAATCCAGATTAACACATACAAGTCAGGATAGAATTTTTAAAATAAAAAGAATCTAGACGTTTATCTTGTCCAACCTCCCAGGAACACTTTTCTTTCATTAAACTTGACTATTTTATCCTACCTTAATAAAAAAAAAAAACTCTGCATATTGTCTTACTGGCTCTAAAGGAAAGTGCTGGTACTGCCTGTTGGGAGAGCAGCTACATGTTTATTCACAGACCTGTCAGGTATGGCCTTTAGGCCCCATCATGAAAAGGGGGGAAAGGTATGTGCCCACTGCTGAAGAATCACTTAATTAGAAAACAGATTGTGTGGTTAAACTGCCACCCTGGCTAAACAAATTATATCTTGATAATCTTCACGTTAAGAGAGTAAAAGATACATTCTGCATTCCCCACAACAAAACACCTAATCCAAACAGATTTTATCTTGTCTCAGGTTAGAAACTGGTGAGAAAAAGAACTGCCCTTTCCATTTCATATTCATTCATTTCCACAGATAAAATATTAGGCGCACTAATAACAATGGTCAGGAACCAAGTCAGGCACCACACCAAGTGATACATATAATTATATACATATAATTATTTACGATTAGCAAATTACCATTATCTATCTAAACTGAAATAAAAACACTGTTTTATTGTAAGTATTGTTTTATAGTAAGTAAAGCAAGCAGACAGCCCTCAGAATGGGAGAAAATATTTGCAGGTTATGCTTCTGATAAAGGTTTAATAACCAGAATCCACAGAGAACTCAAACGTATTAGCAAGAAAAGAATACGTGATCCCATCTAAGGGTGGGCAAAGGACCTGAAGAGAAACTTCTCTAAAGAAGACAGACGCACGATCTACGGACACATGAAAAAAAGCTCATCATCCTTAATCAGAGAAATGCAAATCAAAACTATTTTGAGATATCACCTAACCCCAGTAAGAGTAGCTCACATAACAAAATCCCAAAACCAGAGATGTTGGCGTGGATGTGGAGGAAAGGGCACACTTCTACACGGCTGGTGGGAATGCACACTAATACGCTCCTTTTGGAAGGATGTTTGGAGAATACTTAGAGACCTAAAAATAGACCTGCCATTCGATCCTATAATTCCTTTACAAGGTATATACCCAGAAGACCAGAAATCACAATATAACAAAGACATCTGTTCCAGAATGTTTATTGCAGCCCAATTCATAATTGCTAAGTCATGGAAGAAGCCCAAGTGCCCATCAACCCACGAATGGACTAGCAAATTGTGGTACATGTATACCATGGAATATTATGCAGCCTTAAGGAAAGATGGAGACTTTACCTCTTTCATGCTTACATGGATGGAGCTGGAACATATTCTTCTTAGCAAAGTATCTCAAGAATGGAAGAAATAGTATCCAATGTATTCAGCCCTACTATGAAGCTAATTTATAGCTTTAATATGAAGGCTATAACCCAACTATAGCACAAGAATTTGGGGAAAGGGCCAAGGGAGGGGAAAGGAGGGGGGAACTTAGGGTGGAGGGAGGGTACTGGGTGGGGCCACACCTATGGTGCATCTAGAATGGGTATAGGCGAAACCTACAAAATGCAGAATACAAATATCTACATACAATAACTAAGAAAATGCCATGAAGGCTATGTTGAACAGTTTGATGAGAATATTTCAGATTGTATATGAAACTAGCACATTGTACCCCTTGATTGCACAAATGTACACAGTTATGATTTAACAATAAAAATAAATAAATAAATAAATAAATAAATAAATAAATAAATAAAATAAAAATAAAGATAACATTGATAAGGAAAGAATGACCCTGACAATTGCAATATGTTTAGTCATATTGACAGGTGTTTGGTACTTTCTTTTTAAAATCTGAGCCAAATTAAGTACATAGGAAACTAAGAAATTATAAAACAAATTATTATTAACTCTGGATAAAGCAAAAATTTATGTAAGAAGAAACTGTAAGCATTTTATGATATTTTATAATCATATAAGCATTATATGGTTCAGAGCAAAAAAACTATTCACATGATTAACATAGCACAGCCACTTGATACTGGCTGAAGCAGAAACTATGAAATAACTCTACTGAAAAAAATAGAAAGGTCAGTGTGTGTGTGTGTGTGTGTGTGTGCGCACGCATACATGTAAGTGATAAGGAAATTAAATCCTAATATTCTCTGAAAAGAAATCAATAAAGATAAATGCAAATGAGAAATAAAGTACTCGATACTAGTGTATATCATGGTAAAATCAGTCATTTAAAATTCTGGGTCCCTCTCTGTTGTTTTTTTTCACAATGAGAATTTTTAATAAAATCGTATTGAGTGCTTTAATAACCTCGATCATTATGAAGAATAAAATTTTCAACATGCAGTAGCAAGCTTACTAAGACTGCAAACACACAGAAGCATTTTCAACAAGCATTAAATGTCTTATATTTTATATTCAGTTAAACCAGTTAATACTTTATTAACTATAGCTTTCAGTTAAATACAACAAATATTAACTCAACACCCATCACATAAGCATATAACACTGCCTTAGCATTTTTAGGGGGTAAAAGTTAAAATACCTTAGTCTCTATCATTGAGGAGTTTATAATCTTGTAAGGAACATAAGATATTCAATAACTAATAGAAACAGAATATTAAATAGTGGCATAAGAGAGATAGATAAAGGGAGAATAATATAAAATTACTTATAATTCAGAGGACTGTGGAGGAGATGGTCTTTGGAAATATCAGGATTTGAACATGTGAAACTACAGAAAAAAATGATCTAGGAGTAAAATAATGTCACAGAGTATGAGAGATGAAAGTGCAGTGCGTGGCAGTGCAGCAATCATTCGTTTTGGTTGGATCGTGAATGGGAGTAGTAAAAAATAAATGAAGAAAACACTCTGGGAATAGATCACAGGGCTCCTTGAGATTGAGGTTAACCATTTTGTAATTCACATAACAGGAATGTCAGAGTCATTAAAAGTTTTTGATCAACAAGTTAGTCATTTATATCACTAAGGAAAATGAATCTGAAAACGTATACAATAAGGATTAAAAGGGAAGGGATGAGAGCCCTGCTTTATTTAACACTGATAGATAATAAATAGGAAATTGCATTCTCAGAGTAATACCTTTGCATATATTTTGAAGGATATCAACATTCTGAAGCAATATGTTCATTTCAAATTTGTATCAACGTTTTGTGAACAGCATGAAAGTGTTTAGAGAAGTCAAGCAAGCACGCACACCCGGGTCTCCGTAAACTCTATATTTACATTATTGATCAAAATCGTTGCTGTTCATCTGAAGGAGAAACCCATGTCTTCAAGTACAAAAGAAAAACCTAGAGTGGATGTGAAAATTTCTTATTTCCAAACAAGTGCTCTTCCACAAAAATTGCAAGTAATTTAAGTTTCTGAAATGCAACCTATCTGATTAGCATACGTATGGCAGGAGCAGCAAATGAGGAGACCCAGTTCAAATCCTCAGATTAGCAATCTGTTAGTGTTGAAAGGAAGACTCATTTTAACTCTTCCTTTTGTATCATCAAATGAGTTGATTTCAAATATTCTAAATACAAATACTCAGAAGCAGCCCTTCTAAAAGTACCTGTCAACCTAATAATTTTTGAATGCTGTTTCAGTATATCCTACAAACATTTGCAGGACAGCAACTCAGAAGGGAAAAAAAGAGGTCTGTGCTGAATGCTAATGTATTTGTATATGATGGATTTAATACAGAACTGAGAATAAATGACTTTCAGCAGCTGCACTCTAGACCTATAAATCGCTCAGAGTACTACAAAATCCATACAGAGGAAGAACAGATGGATAATTTACACCACCAGTATTTGTCAAGAAAAAGCTGAAAATACAGACCCTGATTTCTCCTTTTTCAGAGTACATACTTCTGCAAAAATTAAGAATTACCCTTCTACAGAATCTATTTGGATAAGCACATCCATTCACATCTTGACATGTTGCTGCTTTTCTTTAAAATACAAAATTCTAATTCCTCCCATTTTAAGGAGTACTTTTTAAAAGAATAAAAACAGCAAATGAAAAAAAGTTTTTTCTTAAAATCAAATGCAAGCTCTAAGAAAAGTCTGTTAATGTTTATTCTGTGTTCCAATTGCTATGCTCTGGTAAAATCCTACAAAAGGAAACACATTATCTGGATCACTTGCCGAGCTCAGTGATACCAAAAATACTTAAGTTAATACACTAATTCCAAAGTTACAAAGATTAAGTTCATCACTCTAGTTCTTATATAAACTTTGGAGAGAGAGTATTTAAAGTTTAAGGTAAGGGCTGTCTTAAGCTTCCTAGAGAATAATATAAGCAGTAAAAATGTACTCTATAAGTAAACTCAGGAAGTAGAAAGGTTCAATCACTAAATATTAGCTCTTGTGTAAGCAAGTAAATCGCTCTCTTGGAACTTCCATGTAAGTCTGTTAAACACAGTGCCTAAGGATTTTGCTTATATCTCTACCATGTTTTCAAATTTTCATATGTGATTTTAGTTCATAAAGAAGCTGTATACCTTGATAATAACAACAAAGGAAAATTCTAAAATCTCCACCAGGAGTTATTATGTCCTGTATCTAGAAATTTTGACAATATGCAAAATTTTGAGCCTATTTTCAAATGGACATCTCTCAGGTTCAGGAATCTAAGTTTCTCTAAACCAATGATCATAGGAAAGTAAAACAATTGGCTTTATTCTCCAAATCATGCAATCTGCTGGACTCTAATTCCAATATTATATAAATGCCGTGATAGAAATAAACAGAGTGACAAGAGAATAGGCAGCTTTACCTGCCTGCCAACTTCACATCAGCTGGAAACAAAAGAAATGGGTGAGGTTATTATCAATTGATGCCTAACCATCTTTCTTCCCCTATACTGCACTCTTCTAATCACTTTATTTTAAAATCAGATAGCTTGGAGCCCAAACAAGGCCTCCTCTCTGTCAACTGTCCTTAAACTGAACTCCCCGTTAGCACACCCACAGCCACAGAGGATATGTACTCATTTAGCAGAACGCCAGGGAAAGAATCATAGGCATCTTATAGTAGAAGGACACGTGGATTGACAAAGAATCTAAGCCCTGAAGTTTTGCAAAAGATTGAAGAGCTTGAAAAGGGCATACTAATTTATGTGAAATTATTGTCATGCAGATAAACAGGAGGACTTAAGCTGCATTACTCTCAAGCTATATTGCTTACTAGTTCACAGCATGAACCACCAACCAGATGGGTAATTGCACAGCAGAAATTGTTGCACAGCATTAAACTAGCAATAGAGAGCTACACCTAATGTACAGAAAAGCCAAGAAACATTGTTAGAGGGCCGCTAAATTCACAGAACTTTATACATTTATATGATTGCCTTCCCTATACTTCTGTCAGCAGTTTGGATCTTTTCTGGAATCTCTCTCAGAAGTTCACCCACTGGAGCTAACTTTAAATGTGCTGCTATACTTAACTGTTCTATAATCGGACATTGCCCTAATTTCTCAAGTTTAAATCTTCTGTGGTTCCAAACTTGAACCAATTTATTTCAAGAAGCCTAGTGACTAATTTTTTTTAATGCCATTAAATGAAAGTCTCAACCAAAATTGATACTTCATTAGTTTACAGTTGAGGAAGCCAAACCATTTTATCAGTAAAGAGTAATAGTTAAAGAATAGACAAGAAAATTTTAGTTCTTGTAAATTGTAATGCACTGAAGCATTTTGATCATTGCTTACGTGTTAATGCCCTTGGCCTCAGATACTCTTATAACATTGAGGATATTTTCTGTTTGATCTTTCTGCTATTACTACTCCCTATACGTATCCAACAATTTTTTTCATGGAAGTTTTTTTATAAACCTCTATACCCCATACCACACAACCACTACTTGACAAATGGTTAATCCTATCATTCATTAAAATCCAACATTTCTGGAGGGATGTGGGTGGAGGAAAGGAAGAGCAGAGGGGGAAGGAGGGAGTGGGGTAGAGTCTTGGTGTGTGACACACCTTTTGGGGGCGAGACACAATTATAAGAGGGACTTTACCTAACAAATGCAATCAACGTAACCTGGTTTCTTGTACCCTTAATGAATCCCCAACAATAAAAAAAAAAA
The DNA here is from genome assembly GCA_963574355.1 of Loris lydekkerianus. Classification (NCBI taxonomy): domain Eukaryota; kingdom Metazoa; phylum Chordata; class Mammalia; order Primates; family Lorisidae; genus Loris; species Loris lydekkerianus. The sequence goes on from CAUYPK010009654.1 coordinate 12,437, forward strand.
GTCTACCATTTCCACCTACTATCTTTTTTTTTTTTTTTTTTTTGCAGTTTTTGGCTGGGGCTGAGTTTGAACCCACCACCTCCAGCATATGGGGCCAGTGCCCTACTCCTTTGAGCCACAGGCACCACCCTCCACCTACTATCTTTAACCATACCAACCCACTTGGACCGCTGTCTCACATGAGGTCCCATATTATTTATTCGTTTTGCACAGTGTTGTAGGTTTGGGACCAGGCATACTATATCAGACTTTTATCATTTATTACACATGACACTAAAGTAAGTCACTAAAGCTAGTTTAAGCCATAGTCTTTATACCTAAAATGGAAATAATATCTATTTCAATACAATTTTCTGAAAAATAAAGTTATGTATGTGAGTGGTTACAAATCATTGATAAGCAGGAAATTGTTAAAAGAAATTCTTAAAAAATAGAGCTCAATAATAAAAAGCCAAGCAGCCTAAATTTAAAAACAGGCAAAGCATTATAACAAAGACTTACAAAGAAAGATATGTAAGTGGCCAATAATGACATGGGGAGAAAAAAACCTCAAATTATAGTCATTAGGGAAAGGCAACTAAGCCATCATCAGATGCCAATACACATCTACAAAAGGCTAAAATTCCAGCACCCCAACTGCCACGCACTTGTGAAGGAGTAGAATGGCACAACTCCAAAAAAAAGTCTGACAGTTTCTTATAAAACTAAAAATATGCTCTACGACCAAATAATTCCACTTGTAGGCATATAATTAAAAGAAATAAAAGTATAAAAAAACAGTTCAGATGTCAATCAATAGAAAAATTTATAAACAAATTATGGAATACTATTATTCTCTTATAAAAAGAAACAAACGACTGGTATATAGAATGACATCGGTGAATATCAAAAACACAGAGCTGAGATAAGGAAGCCTCACACAGAAGTGAACTGTGTGACTCCATCAATACAAAGTAATAAGAACTGGCAAAGCTAATGAGTGGTAGGAAAAATGATAACAGTTGTGGGAATAACTGGATACAAAGGGTTGTTCAGGGGTAAAAAGGATAAAAGTGTTGTGGATAAAAGTGGTTGTTCGGGGGTAGGGAGAAGAAGGATGAGGGAACTTGAAACTATTAGAGGTTATGAGTTACGTAGATCTTCACATTCATCAAAACTCAGAATATGTACACTCAAGACTAATGCATTGAAATCAGTTTACTATAAAACAGAGGAAATAAAGGAAATTAACAGCAGAAAATGAAAATAAACCTAAAGTATCAATAAGCATAAATTAAATTAAACTGAGCAAAGATACTCTCAGAACTTTTTTCTTAATTCAGGTTTATACTGTTTGGAGAGAAAACTATAAAATACAACAAACACAGAAAGATTCAAAGAAATGGGAGACTAAAAGAGCAAAAACTAAACAAAAGAATGCTGGATAAATTAATAAAGGAAATGCTATTTTTTGTCAGACTAAAAAAACATGTTAAGGACAACAAGGATTGCTAACACATGAGGGTCATCAGATAACAACACTGGAAATTATTTAACAGGAAATAATTAAAATTCTCGGTTTTTATGACCTCAATAGCATAAACACAAATATTCAAAATAATAATATACTGCATTATGAAGAGATATTAGCAAACTTATAAGCACTTAGAGAAATTATAACATGTCTCTTTTTTTTTTTTTTGAGACAGAGTCTCACTCTGTCACCCTCAGTAGAGTGCTATGGCGTCATAGCTCAACGCAACTTCCAACTCTTTTGGGCTTTAGTGATTCTCTTGTGTCAGCCTCCCAAGTAGCTGGGACTACAAGCACCTGCCACAATGCCCAGCTATTTTTTGTTGCAGTTACCACTGGTGTTTTAGCAGCCTGGGGCCAGGTTTGAACCTGCCATCCTCGTTATATGGGGCTGGCGCCCTACCTACTGAGCCACAGGCACTGCCCACGCCTCTTTTGGTAACTAAAAATTAAGTGGACAAAATATTAGTAAGAGTATATGAGATTTGAGCAACACAATTATTAAGTTTAATAAACAAATTTATAATTCTATATTCAATTATATTAGATATATTCTGATGAAAGCATTTGTGGCACATTTACCAAACTAAATCAAAGCAAATCTCAAGAAATATGAGGAGTCAACATTATATAGCCTACATTCTCTGACCACGATGATATGTATGAAATTAGAAATCAGTAAAAAGGTTCCAAACAAATAATAATAGCAAACATGTATGTGTCTTGTTAAATCCTGGGCACTCTTCTAAGTACTTAAAAATTCATTGAGCACATTTAATCCTCATAACAACTATGTAAGATAAGTACTGTTATTATCACCCCCTGTTTTAGAGATGGGCAAATTGAGGCAAAAAAAGAATAAACGCTAAATAACCCCATATGCACATACACATGCACACACAAGCAATGGGGCTGAGTTATGGTCCCCAGCAGCCTAGCTCTGGAGATGGAACTCTGAGCCCAATTAACACTGGGATCAAAGAATACTTCTTTATGAGAAGATGAGGTCATACATAGATGAGAAACTTAGTTCAAACTGTAATAGGCAAATATTATTTAGAGGAAAATATAGAGCCTTAAATATTAACATTGGCTAGAAATTATTTTTTAGTAAAAGGGGAAAGATTTACATGATATGAAGAGAAACCAAAGAATAGAAATTATGACAATAATTACTGACAATAATATGCTAAGCTATGGAAAACTTAAAAACTTATTCTTTTAAAAAAGAATAACAGCAAATCCTAAAAGGATGGATGGATAAAATGATAGAATCTGAAATTAGTGAAAATGGAAAACAATCAAAATTAATAAACTCAGATGGCTACCTCTAAGTTCACAAAAAGTGGAACCAAGCTAGAATGTTTCCATTGGTATTTACAATTTTTGGAGGCTTATATCACATTCATTATAGGCTGTTCTAACGTCTTCTGTAACTCCTGAGCTTCTTCTTCTCCAGGTTAAACCAATATAATTTCCTTAACCATCTTTACTGACCCTGCTTTCATTAATTTGCTTCTAACGTTGGTTTCTAATGTTTTTCATTTTTTTATAGTCTTCTTAGTATATGCATCCTAAAACCAGCACAGAATTTTAAGAGGAACCGGAACAGCAGTAAGCATAGTTGGAAAACTACTTCTGGGCCCTACATTATAAATATTTAGAATGCCTGTATAAAATGATATTTCAAGAAATTTGAAATATTTCAGATAATATGAATGGGGTTTCAACAAAAGAATATCAGCAATATAGATACGTACCGTGACTGGCTATTTGTTGTCATTAAATGTAAATTATATCTGCAACATTTCATCCTCAAGATTATAAAATGGACTTTGGAAGGTACCTATTATAGGAAATTCCTAAAGCAATTTTTTGTCTGTTTGGAAAGTATAAACATTGCCTGATCCAGTTTCCCTGCTTGCTTTTCAATCCAGGTATCAAAAATCAAAGAAACGTCACCAGTCAGAAGTTATTACAGTAGGCTTCAGATATATTTAATATACTTACAGTTTCATTTCTATAAATTCTATGTAAAGTAAGCAATCAAATATTAAAATAAAGATTTATGGACAAAGATTCTAAGTATAGTATTGTTTATAATATCAATCAGAAACCAAATAGCCAAAAATAGATCTATTTATGTATTTATTGTTAAATTTCAGATTAATATTATGGTACAAATGATTAGGTGACATTGTTTGTGTTTCTAAGGTAAAGTTCAAGTTCTAGTTGAGCCCTTCACCAGGGGATGTGCTGTACACCCTTACATGGTGCACGTTAGGTGAGAGCTTACCAATCCCCCTCTCTCCTCCCCTTTTCCTCCTCGTTCCTCCCTTCTCCCCCTACTTGAACATACTTATGTTTTCTCTACTATGGGTATGTAGTTGTTTATTTATTGGTTTCATATTAGTATTCAGTACACTGGATAGTTGCTTTTCCATTCTTGTGATAGTTTACCAAGAAGAATATGCTTCAACTCCATCTAGGTAAATACAAAAGATGTAAAGACACCACCTTTTATGGTTGAATAGTATTCCATGGTATACATACACTACAGTTTATTCATCCATTCATTGGTTGACGGGCACTTGGACTGCTTCCATGACTTGGCAATTGTGAACTGAGCTGCAATAAACATGCTAATGCAAATGTCCTTGTGATAAAATGATATTTTTCTTCTGAGTAGATATCTAGTACTGGGAATATGGGATCAAATGGAAGGTCTACTTTTAGTTCTTTTTTTTTTTTTTTTAATTGTTTCAAGTTAATTGAGAGCACAAAGAATTAGGTTATTATTAAATAAATTATATGAAACCTAAAAAGTATAATGTTATATACCCATTGTATTTGTGTTTTTTAATTAATTTCATGGGCAAACATTTGACATACAAAATTCAAAGAAAGGTAAACTAAAATTATATATAGTTGCAATGTTTGCAGATGATATGGTATCTGGGATTCACTTCAAAATAGTATGTGAAGGGAATGAGTGGTGATAAAACAGTGACAAAACAAGATAGTCTATGAAGTGAGAATTATTGAAGTTAGAGGATGGGTACATGGGCTCATTACACTATTAACTCTCTTTTTGATATGTTTGAGCTGTTCTATAATAAAAGTTTAAGAAACCTGTACACGGCTCACTGTCCACCACATGAAGACACAGTGAAAAGGCTGCCATGTGTAAACCAAGAAGAGAGCCTTCACCTCTGGGAACAAAATTAACCAGCACCTTTAGCTTGGACTTCTAGCCTTCAGAAGTATGGGGAAATAAATTCCTGTTTAGGTGAAAGAAAGAGAAAGATAGAAATATGTACATTATGGGCTTACTTATATAACTGTGTATGCACATGTATATGCTATTATACCTATTAAATATTGTGTAACACTGAGTCCATCTTGATGACTTCACCCTTCTCTCTCCTCTCAGTCTGGTTTGGTTTTACTCCATCCACTCCCGGTATGAAATATGGGTGCCTGTAGTCTCACTATTGCATGAGAGATCAAGTTTCCTCATAACTTTTAGAGGAACACACACATTCAAACCACATCCCCTCCATGCCCAGCACTGTGCAGTATTTTAGTACTCCATGATATACATATACCACAGTTTATGGTCATCCCTGTCCAACCCTGAGTGGGGGAATCCTCTATCAAAAGGCTCAACTACACCTCCATCCAGGCTAATATAAAAGATGTAAAGTCACCATCTTTTTATGGCTGAATAGTATTCCATGATATACACGTACCATAGTTTATTAATCCATGCATGGATTCATGGGCACTTGGGTTGATTTCACATCTTGGTGATTGTGAAGTGAGCTAAGATAAAACATTCTAGGTAAAATGATTTTTTTTACTTCTGGATAGATCCTAGTAATGGGATTGCAGGATCAAATGGAAGGTTGACTTTTAGTTCTTTGAGGATTCTCCATACTTCTCTCTATAAAAGTGTATTAATTTGCAATCCTTCCAACAGTATAAAAGTGTTCCTTTCTCTCAACATCCATGCTAGCATCTGCAACTTTGACTTTGTGATGGGGGCTATTCTCACTGGGGTTAGGTGATATCTCAAGGTGGTTTTGATTTGCATTTATCTGATGATTAGGGATGATGAGCATTTTTTCATGTGTGTGTTAGCCATTTGTCTGTCTTCTTCAGGGAGGTTTCTGTTCAAATCTCTTACCAACTGTTAATAGAATCCATTGTTATTTTCTTGTTGATTGGTTTGAGTTCTCTGTAGATTCTAGTTATCAGCCCTTTACCAGATTCATAGCATGCAAGTATCTTCTCCCATTCTGAATGTTGTCTGTTTGCTTTAGTTGTGGTGCTCTTAGCTGTGCAGAAACTTTTTAGCTTGATCATGTCCCATTTACTTATTTTTGGTATTGTCATAATTGCTGATGGGGTCTTCTTCATAAAATATTTTCCCAAGCATCATCAAGAGTTTTTCTCATACTTCCTTCTATAGTTTTTTATTGTTTCATGTCTTAAATTTGAATCTATTACATAAGTCAATTTTTGTAAATGGTGAGAGGTGCAGGTCCAGTTTCAGTCTTCTACATGTGGCTAACCAGTTCTTCCAGAACCCTTTATTAAAGATGAAATCAGCCACATATCACCATCTGATCTTCAATAAACCAAAAAAAAATCTCATTTTTTAGAAGATACTTTCACTGTAATAAGATAGATAATGATTTACATGGAAAGGACCTTTGATAGTTCTTTCACAGTATGTATTCATCCATTGATCTATCAAATAAATATTGACTACATGATCATCACATACAAAACCTTATGACAGACTTATATGACAAAATATTCATTACAAAATTTTATAAAGAGGTTGCCAAAACATAGAGAATATCTTACATGTGGGTACATTTAGCTACAACTCCCTATTTTCCCTATGAATGGTGACTGCAGGGATGAGTTTTGGGACTCCCTGTATATTGGATTCCCTACTATATGACAGATATTGTTAGTCTTGACCATACAAAACTGTTTTTTAAGTTCAAGATCAAAGCCTGGCAGTGAAAAGAGATACAAAAGTATTAACATATACAGTAAAATGTCATGATAAACGTTTTCCCGCAAGTATACTGTCATGGGAACCCAGATTTGAGTAGGATACAGAAGATGCTATTTGAAAGACTTTTCAAGAGAAGTAGTATTTGATCTAGGGCTAAATTAGGGAAGGAAGAGGAGGAGGAAGAGCAGAATCTTCATGTCTAAGAAACAATTGCTTAACTCAAGTAATAGGTCTACTGCTGTTTTCTTTTCTCACATTTTATGTTTTAGCTCTTATTTTATTTTTTAAAAATCACATCTTTAAAGATTATATACCAATTAATACATCTTTATGATTATTACTTTAAGCAATAACTCAAGGGGATAGGGCTTTTTGAGAAGTTCCAAACCCATTCTGCCCTTTTCAGGGGCTGCTAAGATGCTGGTTTCACAGCTGTCATTGTTGTGTGACTACTGAGTCTCAAGGCCACTATGAATCTAGGGAAGGGAATGGAAACAGGGCAAATTACCCCAGAAATCATTGTTGTTACAGAAATTCAGCCATTTTTCTTGTTGGAAACAATTGGTTAATTTCCAGAGTTCTGAGAAAGTTATTTTGACCATTTTTGCTAATGTTCTCACTGCTTTAAGGAGTAGATTTTCAGAGGTCTTCACTCTGTCATTTCAGAAGTGCTTCCCTGAAGCTATGTTTTTGAATTACATTTAACAATGAATTGATTTAATGGGGAACAAAGAGGTATCTTTAAAGTAATTTACTTTTCAATGTAGACAGCAGCATTCATGTAGCCAAATCAGTGTTATTTTATTCAAAATCACCATTTAAGAAAGAAGTACTACTTACTCCATAGTACTTCACATACTTAAATATATTTTGTATTTGTTTTACTTACCAATGAGTAAGTTAACAATTTTTTTCAAATATTTTAATAATGGCTAATCAACACCCTTTGGGAGAAACTTAATTGAACAAACTCTAATTAAAAGGTATTTGATCAGACTGAATTCATAATCATTTTTGTTTTCAAACTAAGTGATGTGTATAAAGTAATCAGAATAATATTTGTGTTTGGATCATAACCTAACCACTAAAATCTCATTACAAGAAAGTAACTTGCCTGAAAATATTTTATAGCATTACCAGCAGATATATTTGCCTTAGAAAGCTCTAAAGTGGGTGTTAAAAATATAAATCTCATTATTTTACATATGTTAAGGCCTTCTTACAAACTGCTTATATTCAGACTAGCCAAGCAAACTAAAAATTAGAAAACACCTACAGATAGTGTATTGTCTTTTGAATCCTCTTCTTTCATTTCATTTACACCTGTTGAAATTACGTCCCAGGAAACAGGCAAAATGTACTTCCTATTGCTATGTGAGATGCTCACGAGTTAAAACAGATTCAGGTTGTCATCACAGGGTAAGGGAGCAGTCATGTATTCTCCATACATTGCAAAACTTCCCTTTGTATGATCAAGCCAGATCAGTTTCTATTAACAACGTCCAGAAAAGCTGCAGCTAGAAATTCTCCGAATGGTTCACCAGGGCCTTCCCAGCTGACCACCTGGAGGTACCCAGTAAAGATGACTTAAAAGCCCTTCAACCAGAACTCTGCCCCTAACCTCCCCAACACCTTACAGTTTTTGCCTTTATAATCTAGACTCTTTTGGCCGCCTCTGGAGTGCCCTTTCATTTTGATTCTATGTCTAGGTCTATCCAATCTATAGATCACTTTTCTAAAAAGAAAGCTGCCTTTTTGCCCCTGCAAATTTCATGGCCTTTTGTTAACACTCCTTTTATACTAGACCAGCACTTTATTGATTCAAATTAATATTTTATTAGTTGCATGCCTTCTATTCTACAAACCTTTAAAAATAAATTGCACCAGATGTTAGAAAAAAAATTTTAATTGTATGTATCATGACAGTTCCTTTGAAAGATGTTATAAGCTAGTTGATAAGGTAATAACTTTCTTTTCACAAAATATCATATAATTACCAAAAATTTGATAAGCATAATAAATATACAAAGTGAGAAAGTATAAAGATCACAGTGGTCTAGAATTTTTTTTTTTTTTTTTTTTTTTGAGATAAGAGTCTCCCTTTGCTGCCCCCAGTAGAGTGCTGTGGCATCATAGCTCACAGCAACCTCAAACTCTTGGGCTCAAGGGATTCTCTTGCCTCAGCCTCCTGAGTAGCTGGGACTACAGGCATCTGCCACAACGCCCAGCTATTTTTAGAGATGAGGTATTGCGGTAGCTCAGAGTTGGTCTCGAACTCGTGACCTCAGGCAATCTGCCCACCTCAGCCTCCCAGAGAGCTGGGATTACAGGTGTGAGCCACCACATCCGACCTGGTCTAGAATTTTTAGAAAAGGATTACTGTAGGAAATAAGGCTTTAAAAGGCTTTGAAAGGATAATTAGAAATTAAAGTTTTATTTCATCACTCATTCTTTTAACCTTGTATGCATCATGAGTTTAATGAAGATTTTGCTGAATAAATGTCCATTGGATAATTTTGGCTGGGTCAGAAGGAAAGAAGGCACTCCTATTGGGAAAAACAGAATGATGAAAGGCATAGAAATAGGATAAACACGTTAAGGGGAGAGCAAAAACTCTAGGCTTATTACACCAAATGTTACATGTTTCTATTTGGAAATTATGGCATTGATGGGGCTCAGGATATGCCACCTGAAAATATGATAATAGGAGACCAGAATATGCCACCCCAAATATGCTTCTTTAGCATAATGATTATTTTAAGCTAATTAGTTTGAGAAACTTTGGACACAAAAACTCTGAATAGTGACCCTTTTGTGAGAGAAATTTATATTATATAAAGGAAATCTTCATTTGTAATGTTATATATATATATATAACATCTTATATATATATCTTGCACAGGGAAGAGAGAAATAACTAAATCACTAGAAACTCTTAATAGAGAAGGCATAGACTTAAATCTGAATAGCTAACCTTACTCTTACCTTACTGGGCTTTTCCGGTCCATCTCATTTTTACTGGACCTTTCCCTACACTCTTTTTTATTTGTTTAAGAAACAAAACAAAACATGGTGTTTAAGCTTAGAGTCAAACTACGTCTCTGTGATCTTCTCTAGATCGTGATTTACTTATTTCTCTGGGGTATCTCCCATGTATATAGGAAGCACACATGTTATTAAACTTCTGTTTAGCTTTTAAACTTCTCTTATTATCTGTCTTTTGTTATAGTGAGTCCTAGCCAAGAATTCATGAAGGGTCAGTAGAAAATTATTTTTCCTCTCTTACAGCATTGTAAAGCTAGCTAAGGGCCCTTAAAATCATTGCCAAACCTGACATTTTTAAATTAAGAAAACTGAGGTCTAGGGAACTGCCCAATGTCATTCAGCTACCAGAGATGTAATAATCTAAGAAGTTCCTATAATATATCAGGCACTGGGCTAGGCACACCATTTTATAAAATAAAACTATGGGCAGGGTTATAATGACATCTAGGCTACTGTTCTTTGCATAATTTCACACTGCATAAATAAATAATTAAATAGCCTTCAAAAATGGATTATCTAAGGGAAACAGTCTAAAAAATTACAATGAAATTTTTCAAAGTGACACTTATTTTGTAAAAAGAGAAGTAGAAAGGAAAAGAGAAAACCCAGGGTATATAAAATATAAAAAATATGTTTGTAATAACTCAATTATTTAAAAGTAATTATATGTGGCCTACAAATGTGACTTTATTTAAAAATTTTTTTTAACAAAAGTAGTTGGAGGCAGGAAAGGTGTTTGATTTTTATGACTACTTCAGATTTCATCATAACTGCAGTATAATGCAGGACTCAATACAAAATAAGAATAAACACCAGGCAATCAATTTTAGTTCTTTTTACACTGACAAGGCTTGTTAAGAACAGAAGAGCAATTTTATTTTTATGAATAGGAAGAAGATTTTAGTGTCTGATTTCAAATAGCAGGTAGCATTCCAGCTGTTTGAGGTTACTTTGGGCTCTAGGCACTTTAAAAGTAATGGGCTGGGCCAAACAAAGAGCATATTTTCATTCTGCATCAAATATATATGCCAGTTCCTACCAGATACAATACATTTGTGCAAGTGTGGCACATATTTATTATTCCAGGTACTAAATGAAGATATTGCCTTCTCCTAGAGACTCAGCACTGAGTCTATTGAAAGAAATCCGCAAATAAACCTCAGTGACTCTCAACCTACAACAAAACAAGCTAATTTCTCATAAGAGCTGTATTCAACCTAGGGCTAAATAATGCTATATTTAATGCCCACATGTGGAGCTTAAAGCCCTCTGGAATGAACATGAACTTTGGAGCCTGAGAGCCCTTGGTTCAAATCTCAATTCTTTCACATACTGGTTGTGTGACTTTTCAAAAGTCTCTTAGTTTCTCTGGATTTCAGTTTCCTCATCTGTAAAATAAGGACAATATTCCATCCCTCATAGGATTAATGTGAAGATTTCATTATATAGCTCACATAAACTTAGAAAATCAGGGGCATAAAGTAGACATTTAATAAATGGTGTCAGTTTTCTGTCACCTCTGCAATTTAGTCAAAGTTACCTTAGGCATCCTTCAGTTCTTACCAAACTTAAAATTGGCACAGAAGGTCATCTAAATTTTCTCCATACAATCTCTAAATTATATTAAGTAGCAGAAGAAAAACATTCAAGAAATGGAAAAGCCTTCAAGATAAAATTTTTTGTGTATGTAAAGTTAGCTCTATGTCAACCCCTAATTTAAAATACTACAGCATAGAACCAATAACAAGATGTTAAAGAATAGGATATCAATTTACATTTGATATAAAAATACTAGTTGTCTCAAAAGACATTTCACGAACCTAAAAATTATTTCTGGTTTGACTTTGCAGGTCTGCTGAAAGGAACCCTTTCCCTAACTCTTACCAGACCTGAGAGTCTTAAGCACAATTTATTTGCACTTTTCCTGAGATTCCCCTCAAAAGCAAGAGCTCCTGCTGAGTTATTCCATGATGATTGGCAATCACACTTAAATATTATTTATTATCACAATTTATTCTTACTTAAATAAATTCCTTACGTATTATCTTTTTAATATTCAAACATATTCTGAAATAATTTTTGCCATCACTTTTATTCAAACATTGTTGGAATATTTTTCATATACTGTAATATAAATATCATAAGAGCAATCTTCTGAAATTACTGTGTACATTCCCCATCCTTTATACGCATATAGCCCACATTGACAACAGATAAATGACTTGAATTCATAAAAGGATTTTTTTTCTTGTCACCATTCATTCCCAGCTCACAGCCTAAGCCAATCTGCATCCTCTAAATGCAATCAGATGATGTGACCAATCTTGAAACACTCATCAGATATGTTTTCTAACATATATTCTTGGTACAATCTAAACTTGGATATTTGGAAACAGACCACTCAGAACACCAGCATTTGATATTGTGTTCAAAGACTCAGAGAAACATATGGTTATAATTACTCTAGTACTCTTCCTGATTATATAATTAGGGGTATAGTCTTAGTCTTAAAAGAGTACCAAACAGGCTATGAATCAGTAAAAAGAACAACTTTTACTCAGAATGGTAGACCATCTTAACGCTCAGATTATGAGTTTACACTCAAAGCAAATTTAGCCCATTCTGTCATTGACATTGTTTGTAAAAAGCATTTAAAACCATTTCATGTTTTATTAATATACACAGTTTCAACAGTATTAAGCAAATTATCAATGTGAAGATCAGTGGTTTCTAATCACTGAAATTGACTAATCCAACCCACAAAATAAATACCTTACTATACTGTAAAATTTTTTCCACATGCAAATGGAATCAGTATTATAAAATGGCTTTGAAATCCAAGAGGACTATCGATTTCTTCTGTAACTTTTACTTTGGCAAAATCTGCCTTAGTCCTAAGTAAAACTGAACATCATGAAAAATCCTTCTATTACATGTGTCTGAGTCCCAGTGATAGAAGCACAGAGAACTTCTTTGCATGAACTTCTATTTGTTTGCTTCAAAATGGAAGAAAATCTTTGCAGTATATAAATTACAAGTGGCTTAATATCACTGTTATCATCAAAGCAACTAATTAAAAAAGAATATATTCAGCATCTATTAAGAAGATCGTATGGTCTTTGTTTTTGCTTCCATTGATACGGTGAATTACATTTATGAATTTGTGAATAATAAACCAACCTTGCTTCCCTGGGATGAAACCTATTTGATCATGATGTGTAACTTTTTAAATGTGTATTTGTAACCTATTCGCTACGATTTTATTGAGTATTTTTGCATCAACATTCATTAGTATAATTGGTCTTTAGTTCCCTTTCTTAGTTGGGTCCTTTCCTGGTTTTGGTATCAGTGTGATATCTGTGTGTTCCCACTTAATGGGCACAATGTAAGGGTATATGGCACACCTTTGGGGTGCAGCACACAACTGCAAGAGGGTCTCTACTTAACAAATGCAAACATTGTAACCTGGTTGCTTTTACCCTCACATTAATCTGAAATTTTAAAAAAAGAAGAAGAATTTACTCAGTTTAAGTTGAATATCATGTCAATTGCTTAATAAGAATGTTAACAATGGATTTGTGCTGCATACATATGTACATTTTTTTTTCTTTCCTTCCTTCATATAAAAGTGCAACCTTAACAGAATATGTGAAATATCCTGGAATGGAATATTTAGCTTTCAGTAAAGTAGTTCTTTCTTTAAAAATACCAACAACAAAACTAAACTAAAACGACAATGAAGTTGTACCACAGAACACTACAATCAAAAGAAATAAGCATTAACATTGACCAATATTGCCCTTTGAACCCATAAAAGATTACCTCCTTGTGACTCACTTAACATATAAGGGAAACACTACTAGAGAATATCATAAATGAAAATTTCCCAAACATTATTAAAGATTCTGACACATTCCTTTTAGAGGAATGTCAACCCCCCCCCCCCCCAGTCTTCTCAACACTAGCAGAGCATTTCCAAGACACATTGTACTGAACCTGTCCAAAGTCAAGACAAAAGTGAAAATTATTTGAGCACTGACCTACAGGTACAGATCCATCAGGGTGACAGCAAACTTCTTAGCTGAAATTTTTCAAGCCAGAAGAGAGTGGTCCTCTACCTTTAACCTTCCTAAACAAAATAATTTTCAGCCCAGAATTCTGTATCCCACTAAACTAAGCTTCAAAATTGACTGAGAAATCAAATCCTTTACTAACATGCAAACATTGAAGCAATTCACCACAACAAAACCCACTCTACAGGAAATACTCAGACCTGTTCCCCACATTGACCACCACAATGGACCAACAGCAAAGTAAATACCCAGAAAGTAAAGGGCAAAACTTAGCTTCCACAATGGCCCAAAGGACAAAACTAAGCAATAGGCATTACAAAATAAGATGAATAGAACTCCACCATACATGTCAATTCTCTCTCAATAAATGTAAATGGCTTGAATTCCCCACCTAAAGAGACACAGGCTGATTGGATAAAAAAAGCACAAGATATTTATATGCTCTCTCCAGGAAACATATCTAATCACAAAGGACAAAACACGACTCAGGGTGATGGGTTGGAAAGCAATATTTCAGGCAAATGAAAATGAGAAGGAAAAAGTAGTCACAATCTTCTTTTCAAATACAGGTGGATTTAAAACAACTACAGTTAAAAGAGACAAAGATGGTCACTTCAGTCTTGTCAAGGGAACAATACAACAAGAGGACATTTTAATTCTAAATATTTATGTACCCAATTTAAATGCTTCCAGATTTATAAAACAGACCTTAATTGGCCTGAACAATATCATACCCTATAACACCATAAGAGCTGTGGACTTTACCAACCCATCTGACAGAACTGGACAGATCATCTAAACCAGTGGTTCTCAACCTTCCTAATGCCACGGTCCTTTAATACAGTTCTTGTGGGTTTGACCCACAGGTTGAGAACTGCTGATCTAAACAGAAACTAAACAAAAATACTAGGAACTTAAAGTGATCCTAGAACAAGTGAGCTTAATAGAAATATACTGAACACACCATCCAAAGGCTAAAGAATGTTGTTCTTGTCAGCCCATGGAACATTTTCCAAAATAGATAATATCCTGGGACACAAATCAAACCTCAACAAAATTAAAAGAACTGAAATTATACCATTTCAGACCATTTCAGACCACTAAGTAAAAAAGGTAGAACAAAACTCCAAGAAAAATTTTCATCCCTGCACAAAGGCAAGGAAATTAAATAACCTGATGCTAAATGACAGTTGGGTCTGGATGAGATAAAGGAGGAAATTATTAAATTCCTTGAACATAACAACAATAAAGCCTCAAGCTACCAACACCTGTGGGATACTGCGAAAGCAAGTTCTAACAGGGAAATTTTTCAAATTAGATGCCTACATCTGAAAAACAGAGAGTACATTAACAACTTAACGAATCTGCTCAAAGAAATGGAAAAGAGCAGTCCAATCCCAAATCTAACAGAAGAAAAGAATAACCAAAATTAATTCAGAAATAAATGAAATTTAAAAAAAAATCATTCAGAAAATTAATGAAACAAAAAGTTGGTCTTCACAAAGACAAGCAAAATCAATAAAACACTGGCCAGATTAACTAGAAACAGAAAATTAAAATTTCTAATAACCTCAATAAGAAACAAAAAGAGGGAAAATAACAACTAATACCATAGAGATATAAGAAATTATTTCTGACTACCACAAGAAACTCGGTGCCTAGAAATTTGGCAATGTTGAGGAAATGAACCCATACCTAAAATTACGCCATCTCCCTAGCCTTAACCAGGAAAAAATAGATCTCTTGAACAGACCAATATCAGCCACTGAAATTGAAGAAACAATAAAAATGCCTCTAACAAAAAGAAAAGCCCTGGACCAGATGACGTCATACCAGAATTCTATTAAAACTTACATGATGAGCTTGTACCTACACTGCAGTACCTATTCCAAAACATTGAGAAAGAAGCAATCTTCCCCAACACATTCTATGAAGCAAACATTACCCTAATGCCAAAACCAGAAAGGGCCCAACTAAAAAGGAGAACAACAGACCAATTTTACTAGTGAATACCAGTGCAAAAATACTCAATAAAATCTTATCCAATAGATTACAGCTATACATAAAAAAATTACACATTAACATCAAGTACTCTTCATCCCAAGGACGCAAGGCTGGTTTAACATATACAAATCCATAAATATATTTCACCATATAAATAGAAGCAAAAACTAAGACCAGATGATCCTCTCACTAGATGCAGAAAAAGCATTCGACAAAATTCAGCATCCTTTTCTAACTGAACACTTAAGAATACAGGCATAGGTGGCAATTTCTTAAACTGATTGAAGCCATCTAGAGCAAACCCACAGCTAATATCACATGAATGGAGTAAAACTGATAGATTTTCCACTTCAAACTGGAACCACACAAGGATGTCCTCTATCGCCACTACTTTTCAACATAGTTCTGCAAGTTCTACTTAATGAAATCATGCAAGAGAAGGATATTAAGGGCATCCAAATGGGGGCAAGAGGTCAAACTCTTGCTCTTTACCAATGATATGGTATTATACTTAGAAAATCCCAGAGATTCAAGTACAAGGTTGTTAGACGTGATCAAGAAATACAGTAATGTCTCAGGGTATAAAATTAATGTCCACCAATCAGTAGCTTTTGTATATGCCAATAACAGCCCAGTTGAGAAGCTAATAAAGGACACAATTTCCTTCAAAGAAGCTTCAAAGAAAATGAAATACCTAGGAATATACTGTAGCAACCTATGTAACAGGATATGTAGCAGCTTATGTAACAACATATGTAGTGAACTATGTAACAATCTATGTAGCAACCTATGTGGCAAGATGTGTGGGAACGGGGACAGCAGGCTTGCAGAGAAAAAGTGGTGGTTGACCAGGACAGTGGGCTTGCAGAGACAAAGTGGCAGTTACTGGATGTTAATGATCAGACTTTGGCAGTTGGAAATTGATTACCTGTGGAAGTCCACTGGAGGGGACGGGGCTCGGGGGAGGGGCGTATGTTCCCAATAAATAGGAGCTATGGAGGTTGCTTGGGGCCTTTTCCCTAACACGTACAGGAAGACCCACCTCCTACAAGCTTCAACCTTACAATCCATTGTCCAGCCTGCTTCCTTGGTGACAGCACTGACAATATACCTAACAAAAGAGGTGAAGGACCTCTACAAAGAGAATTATGAAACCCTAAAAAAGAAATAGCAGAAGACATTAACAAACATAAGAACATACTATGGTCTTGGGTGGGAAGAATCAATGTTGTTAAAATGTCTGTAGTACTCAAAGAAATTTACAGATTTAATACAATCCCCATTAAAATACCAACATAATACTTTGAAAAAATGGGAAAAGAGTATTTTGTTTCATGTAGAACCAGAAAAAAACCATGTAGTGAAGGCAATTCTTAGTGATAAAAACAAAGCCAAAGGCATCACTCTATCAGACTTCATGTTATTACACATCCACAGCAATCAAAACAGCATGATATTGACACAAAAGTAGAGACACTGACATATGGAACCGAATAGAAATCCAAGATATGAAACCAATCTCTTATTGACATCACTTATTGACATTGATCTTTGATAAACCAAACAAAAACATGTACTGGGAGGAGAGGGAAAGTCCCCATTCAATAAATGGGGCTGGGAGAACTGGATAATCACATGTAAAAGACTGAAGTGGCCGCCCGCCTTTAACCACATAGAAAAATTGACACAAATTGAATAAAATATTTAAATCTAAGACATGAAATGATAAAAATCCTAGAAAAAAGTGTGGGAAAAACTCTTGGTGATGTCAGCCTGAGGAAAGATTTTCTGAAGAAAACTTCCGGGACAATCACAAAGCCAACAAAAATAAACAAACGGAACTTAATTAAACTTAAAAGGTTCTTCACAGCTAAGGACACAATAATAGACAACCTTCAGAATGGGAAAAGATATTTGCATGTTATGAATATGACAAAGGGTTAATAACTAGAATCTACAGAGAATTCAAATTAATCAACAGAAAAAGAGTAAATAATCCCATCTGTCACTGGGCAAGAGACATGAAGAGCACCTTCTCTGAAGAAGACAAATAAATACCCAATAAATACTTGAAAAAAATGCTCATCTTCTCTAATCATCAGAGAAATGCCAACCAAAACCACCCTGACATATCACCTAAATCCCAATGGGAATAGTCCACATCACTAAGTCCCAAAGTTGAAAACAGTGGTGCGAATTTGGAAAGTAGGGAACACTTTTACACTGTTGGTAGGACTGCAAACTAAAATAGCTTCTTTGGAAAGAAATATGGAGAACTCAAATTAGACCTCCCATTTGACCCCGCTATCCTATTACTAGACCTCTACCCAGAAGGAAAAAAAAAAAAATCCCCGTATCATAAGGACGTGGACCTTATGATGAGCTTGTCCCTACACTGCAGAACCTATTCTAAAACACTGAGAAGGAAGGAATCTTCCCCAACACATTCTATGAAGCAAACATCACCCTGATACCAAAACCAGGAAAGGACCTAAGTAAAAAGTAGAATTTCTGAATATCAATGCAAAAATTTGATATTTTACACTGAACTAGACTGTTTATCTCAGCTCAATTTATAATTGCAAAAATTTGGAAACAACCCAAATGTCCATCAACCCAGGAATGGGTTAACAAACTGTGGTATATGTACACCATGGAAAACTATTCAGCCATAAGAAAGATATAAACTTTACATCTTTTGTATTAGCCCAGATGAGATGAAACAGATTCATTTTACTAAAAGTCTCACAAGAATGGAAAAGCAAGTATCCAATGTACTCAATATTAATATAAAGCCAGTAGATGATCTAATACATGCCCACATAAAAGAAAAACTCAATTCAATTCAAGATGGGGGAAGGGGGAAGAAGAGAGGAAGGGGGCATCGGTGTTCTGCCACTTAGGTATATGGCACATGTTTTGGGTGGGGGACACAACTACAAGAGGGACTCTACCTAAAAATAAAAACATTGTGACCTGATGGTTTGTACCCTCACATTAAGCTGAAATTAAAAAAAAAAAAAAAAAACAGACAGACATAAATAGGTGAGTACATTTTATATTCAAGTGAAACTAGCAATGGCCTTCAAAGAGCAACATTTCTGATTGACAACATGAAATGGGAACAGATCATTGTGTCTTGAGTTGTGTTGAACCCGAAAGTTCTGTGTGTCCCCTACATACCATAATTAATGTTTTCCAGGAACTGTAATGGGCTCACTGAGGTTTGGAGCTCTGGTAACTATCCGCACTTGAAACTTTCACCTCTTTATCCAATATTGTACGAAGCTAACATTCTACTTTAGGATATTGAATACTGTAAAGTCTTGCAGAGAATTAGTAGGTCAGGAATAAGGAACAGAACCATCACCAAGTATCTAAATGGATGTTTTAAATACTACCTATTTCCTTGATGACATTAGGTTATACAAAAGAATTATTCCTAAAAATAAAGTTGCTAACTTTCATCAAATAGACTATTTTTTATTAGTAGATTGGGTTTTTTCCCAGCATAACATTTTGAGGAAAACTCCTTCAAAGGAGGTTTAGGTGATGAAGGGAAGGAGCCCCAGTAAAGATAAAATCTATAGAGCTTACAGATAAAAATGAACTTAAATTGCATCTATCAGTAACTGTCAATTTTTATTACAGGATAGAACTTAATTTTTTTAAATAAATATTCTTATATAATTCTTTACTGGATATCATCTCATATTTCTACAAAGTTCAAAATGGTGAGGATTATTTATGATGGGAACATATTTCTAATACATAACATAATACATAACATGTTCTTCGCTTTCTAAGTTACACCTCTTAAATCCTCTAAATGAAATTGGCCCTTAACATGGTGAGGGAACTGCAGTCACTAAAGAATCCCCTGAAGGTTTGTCTAACACCAGTCAAGGTTGTAGATTCTATGTGGAAGGCTTTACCAGGTTGTATTCATCACAACACCCGCTCCCCCCAAAAATCTTTCTTTCCTCAGTGTTAATAGTGTTTGACACTCAGTGGGCACTTAAACGTTTGCTGGAAGAAATAAATCAGTGAGTGTTTAGAGACCCAAATATACATAAGGAAATCTAATACTCAGAGTAAATATACCAATGGAGACAAGGTACAGGTGGAGAAAAAGACTCATTGTTAGTGTAATTTCAGGGTATATATATATAGATATATCATCCAAGATATATTTTAGCGTAATTTCAGGGTATATATATATATATATCATCCAAGAATTTTAAACTTAAAATGGATTAAACTTCACCAAATTAACCCTCGCAGTAATATCTATTTATGTTCCCTTCTGCCTTCCAAATTTTTAGCAATTGGATTTGTTTAATTACACCAGCAATTTGAGCAATATTTTTACAAGTTAAATGCTTTTAGGAAGAAAGCAAATGGATACAAAGTAATGCATAACGTCCAATAAAATAAACAAGATTATCAGGCACCTGAATTTTCATCAAGGAAAGGAGTTATACTAGAGTGACTCCTATTTCTGCTAGTGAGACAGGAGCTAAAAAGATTTAAGACTCTGCCAGTTAAATCAATCTCAGTGATCTCTTTTACTGAGGGGAGGGGAGTACTAATCAGATTTATAAAAGTTTAATTTCAAATTAAAACAGGTGTTACTATCCTTTATCGGCTATTATTTTGTTATACATGGTAGGAAGATAAGCAGATAAGGTCATCTGTCTAAACCAAGATGTTGTGCATTATTTACAACTCTAATTTTTGTTCAGTAATTGGTAGGTGCTATTCTAATTCTGCTTGCTAATGATTACGATATATTGCTCAGGCAAATTAGAGAAATAGAATGTTCTGTTGCTTTAGCTATATTGCTAAAAAGTGATACAATAAAATGAGTATTAGGTGAATTAAGTGCCTTCTCCAATGTCATAATTCACCCTGAAGATTCTAACACTAAAAATACACCCCATTGAATTGAGCTTGAGTAGAATGGAATTTATATATTTGTTTGGCATTACTAATTCTATTACTAATTTCCCTTCTTTAATCTAATTTTGGGGCAGAATGTAGTAAGTGTTTCAAGATCATCAACTAAATGCCTATTATCTGTAAGAAAACATATACTTAAAACTCTTCTCTTGAATTCAAAATGAAAGTATTGCAGGAAAAAGAAGAAACTTTTTCTCAAAGGTCTTAGAAAAAAACCAGGACTTTTAAAAAACTAACTCACAATAAGTAATAGGTCAAAGATTTTTAAATTATAAAGCTTTTTTTCCTGGAAGCGAGGAGAATCAGCAGCTATGAAAACCCAGTGATTGGCATGATTAGACACACAGGTACTTTCTAAATTGGCTTCATTTGAGTTACATTGGAATCCCAGATTGACTCATACAGAATGTAGCTCAAGGAGATTTTTACATCAGGAGTTTCTCAAAGGTTATAGCTGTAGATACACTGTAATGCAGCTATTAAAAGTAAATGAAGTCTTCAATTCTGCCATGGCGGATTCCATGCCAACTCTAATGCACCCAGTCTCGCACAGCTAAAACCAGAAATGAAATCAATACAATCAGGCAGTCAAATCTAGACCTAGGATTGCTTCTTACTGCATAAACGTTTCCATGTGGGTTTTAATTACCACAGGTGAAAGTAAATGAAGAGTTGAATAAGATCAGCTTACGTTAGAAGACATACACCTGTGACTCTACCGTTTTATTCTGTTAAATCTTATTCATTACACTATTTATAGTATTCATCTCAGATGTTGATAAATAATGTTATGCAGCAAGGCTTTTAAATTCTTAATGTGCTATACCTATCCAGGCTATCACCTAACGTTGCTCAGGATGTGCAGGTCATAGTAGTGCCATGTCTGAGGGAGGGTCCAGTGTAGACATTGCGAATACCATTAATTTTTCAGGGAAGCCAAAGTTAAATGTCCTGTTCTAACAAAAGTTACTGACATAGCAATGATCCTATAAGACATTATTGTTAATCCAAACATTATATTAACTCAGTAAAGAGGCTTCTAGAGGAGGAAAACACAGTTAAAAATTATAACTTTAGTTTTTTTTTCCTGGTCTCTCTAAAACATAATTCGACACTGATGTAAGGCAAACACGGCAATGCAGTACAGCATCACAGCATCACCGGGTATTGTCTCCCAGCCGGCTCTACAGCTGAACATTTAGCAGGCCTTGACACCATTCTCCAAAGTCAGTTGTTTCTAAATGATATACACATGGTAAGCCTAGTAAAGTAGTAAAGTCTGTGGGCTTGATATCACTGATGTCATATAAAGGTCTATTAATCGAAGGTGATTTTATAGGTATACCATGGATGTGGATAAAGCATTTTATAAGTGAAAAAAATGGCACAGATAATACAAGTACTGAAAGAATAGGCAAATCAGAATTTAGACTTTGTGTCTGCCTTTGTGAGGACAAAGCACAGCCTCCTTCAGAAGGAAAGGGGTTCATTTAAGGCAATCTACCTGCCACTGGGAAGCTGGAGGGCCCCATGATGATGATGCCATATCAGGAGTTCAGTGTTGGTCCCTGATCTTGGCAAGTTGGAAATTCGACAAATGATGGAAGCCAGATCATCTTGGGGGAGGGAGAACCCAGGCTGTTTAGCTTTATATAATTTCTATTCAGCCACCATAGCCATATTCTTTGAGAAAATAACAGAGTGGCTAGAAAATTAATTTGACTAACATTCACAGAATGGGTCATTTATCCATCTAAAAATTGAGAACTCCATTCACTGTAGGTCTCTTTGAATGAGGAATATCCTTACATTTCATGAGAATCGAGGTCTCCTCCAGACCTTCTTTCACATACTTCAAACTTTTTTTCTGTCCAACTCCCCAACCAGCCTATCAATGTGTTAGGAACTGTCCATAAATTAATGTATATAGATAATTTAGGTTATCTCTACTTCCACAGAAAGTAGACGTAGTACTCAGAGTTTAGTCCATTAGAAGGATTTCCCTTTGCATTGTCTTTTATGGTCAACCCTCCATGGGATCCACCTGTCCTCTACAGCTGGGTTTAGAACACCATGTAAATCAGGGGTCCTCAAACTTTTTAAACAGGGGGCCAGTTCACTGTCCCTCAGACCGCTGGAGGGCTGGAGTATAGTTTAAAAAAAAAAAACAAACTATGAACAAATTCCTATGCACACTGCACATATCTTATTTTGAAGTAAAAAAACAAAACGGGAACAAATACAATAATACCACTGCATGTGGCCTGTGGGCCATAGTTTGAGGACCCCTGATGTAAATGCATCCATGAATCAGGGCCATGCATTTTCCTACTCTGTCGACATTTCATAGAAAATTTTCCATCAAGCATAGATATGGGTTGAAGAAGAGGCAGAGAAATAAGACCAGGCACCACAGGAGTGTAAGTGACCTGCTCATGCAGTTTACTTGTATCTACTGGATCTGCTCAGGCCTGCTCCTAATATACGACATTTGACGTCTCATGGAATGCTATGGGGCACATCCCACATCATGGTCCTCATGGCTCACTGGATTCAATAACATCTGTTCCTCATGGGCAGTTCAGATCCTATCCTCACTGTGTGTCTGGTAGTCTATGTGTTTGGTCTACGTTAAGGTCCAGAAACGAGGCAGAACAACTGCTTTTCAAAAGTAAACTTGCTTGTAGATAAAATGTTTGTGCCTTGATTCTCCTTTGGGTTTTCCAGAAACCCCAAATAGTTTTGGGGTCCTAATGTTGATAAAACAAAACAGTTTGTTTTGCAGAAATGACCTACTGCAGAGTCCTTTCTTTGTTCCGGCTTCACTTAGAGTTCCAGCCTTACAGTTCATCCACTAAATGAGCAGCAGAAACCCACTCAAAGGTGATACATGTTCCCTGCAACATCCAAAGAGAGCTAAACATTATGCCTCACTGTCTACACTGAGTGGGTTCAAGGTGCAGATATAGTAATTTGTCTCTCACTTTAGAAGAAATGGTCTGACATAGTCTCCTTGTAGTCCTAGAAACTCCCCTGACGTTGACGTGGCAGACCCTTGAACTTTTACAAGATTTATCTATCTCACATGATCTAATATACATACTAAGGTGACTATAGTACTTGCTACTACCTGCCCATTAGCTTAAATTTTCATAACACTATTAATGTAATGGACATATTTGATGCTCGATTTGAGTATTAAAAAAACCAAAGTCTCTCTGAATTCTATTACAGCAGTGATGAGTTGAGTATTACCTATGATAAACCAGTAAACATATACCATTTACCCTGCCATGTAAATGCAGACTACTTCTGATTTTTAACCTACCAATGGTAAATGAAAAGTAAAACACCTTCTTGAGGTGGGGGGTGGGTACGCTAGTTAGTTGCCATAAAGAAAGCACAACTGGAACCATATGTGTAATTAGCATCACCACCTGATTAAGTCTGCCAAAATGCATTCTCATATTCCATGACCCACATCACTCTTGCACTAGCCAATAGTCAAGTTAAACAAAAATATAGTGGGGGTGGTCACCCTGGCATATTTTGTGTCTTTTATGGTGGTGTTAATCTCTGAAACTGCCTCAGGAATATGGTGTTACTTTTGGTTTCTTATCTTCGCTGGGTGGAGGATGCCGTGCCAGAGGCTTATGCTTGGCCCTTTTTATCATAAGAACCTTCCTTCCATGGCGAAGAAGGATATCACCAATATGGCGATTCTTCCAGTTACTAATTATATCTATTTCCATTATATACTCAGAGATTAGGAACTGCTGTTATATTTAGAACATGACCACCTGTATCAAGAGCTTCACAAATCTCTACTCTGACTGGTATCTCCTAGCAGCATTTAAGGTCTCTGGGGATCAGTGCCAAGTAAGGTTAGAGCCAGAACCTAACAACTCAGAAAGTCTGAGTATTTCTCTTTCTTTATGGTCACCCTAGCAGAAGGCTGCAGAGTTCTTTCTTTACATTGTGAGGATTTCTCTTTCCCACTAGCTTTTAGGGTTATCTTTCATGAGCCTAGAGTATAGCATTTATACAGCTACCACTGGTCTCAGTATACCATAAAGATCTATCCATAAAATAAGACTATATTTTTTCATCCTCTATTAAAATATTATAAAAATATATTTAAGGATAGCTTGGAGAAAAATGCAAAATATGTATCTACTGCTACATTGCAAGGACCTTTTTTCATGTAAAGGGACTTTCCCTCTCCCTCAATTAAGAGCACCTGGTATACAAATTTGCATATATCCAAAAACACCAAAATGACTTGTTTCTGCCTACGAGACCTGCCACAAGGTAGGATTTACCTGCCTATCCATATCAGGCAGTACACTGGAATGCTGCCTATGTATTTCATGCTTAGAATCGCATAATCACTTAGCTATTGTCACAGACAATGGTTACTACAGTACAGTCCCCAGACCAGCAACATCGGCATTACCTAAGAACTTGTTAGAAATGAAAATTTTTGGACCCCACTTCAGAACTATTAGAAATAGAAATTAGAAATTTCAGCAACCTGGGTTTTAACAAGCCTTCCATCTAAGTCTGACACACAGTAAAGTTTGAAAACCACAGAAAAGAAAAACAGCCCATAAATTCTTACAAGTCCAAACTCTATCTCTATGGCTTGTTGAAATTTCAAACACCTTGTTTGTAATGATTAAGGACCACCAGCTGGACTCCATCACCCCAAGATCCTCATGAATCCTATTGGACCAGGGAACCCAATTCCATTGTCGCATAACCCAAAGTTATCTTCTCCCTGCAGAGTACAGCAACCACAAAACTTTTTAAAGATACTGTTATCTCCCTCACCAAACTATATCATAGTGCTTGATAAAAAGAGCATCCTCTGGCTTTCCTAGGCAGTATGGCTAGGAGCTGACCGATCAATTCCAGCATTTTCATTTCCCTAAGTCTTTGAATTCCTTCCTCTATATTAGGTCAGGTAATCACAAATATTTCTCCCTCATTAACTATAGGCCAGGATTGAGTTCAGTGTTCAATTAATGTATTCTTAGATTATTCATGCCTTTCCCAAGTGTTCAAGCCAACATATTATATCCCAAATTCCAGGCAAGTACACCAATGTCAATTAATTTAGTCAGACAGACTTTAGTGTATATATGCCGATACAGACTGGTGAGGTCTTGAACTATTCCAGTGTGTAAACTGTTCAGATAAGGCCCTCTATTTCCCTATCTGGGCTATGTTGAATCAGTAAGAGGCAGCAAAGGTGAGTCATGATGTTAGTCAGCATCTGCTTATTAGGCAGGTTAAATTCTTTTTTTATAATGTATGATGACTTTTTACTTTTAAATAAATTTTATCATGTATATTCCAGGTATACAACATGATGTTATTGTATGTTTTATGCCAGAAGTCAAATACTTTTGTGCACTGAAAAGCTAAATTCTTTAGTGGACCAGGAGGAGTCAGATTTAATGCTTGAGGTTCCTCAGCCATATCATCCCTGAAACTGCAAAGAGATGGGCAGCTCCTTCAGATCTGCAGTGGATGACTTCTTGTTTGTCCACACATGTCTTTAATTTTATGTTCACAGTTTTTAATTATTCTCTTTCCCTACTTAAATTTTGTAGAGTTATAAGAAGAAGCCAAGGACTCTATCTATAATCTTTAAATTTATTTAAAACCACAATGAGATATTACTACCTACCTGTTAGAATGGCTATTATCAAAAAGACAAAAGATACACATTGAAGGGAATGTGGATAAAGGAAACACGTGTACACCTTTGGTTGGAATATAAGTTAGTATAGCCATTATTGAAAAAGAATATAGAGGTTTTGCAAAAAATCAAAAATAGAACTACTACATAATCCAGAAATCCCATTACTGGCTATATATTCAAAGGAAATAAAAGCAGCATGCCAAAGAGATATCTGCACTGCCTTATTCACTGAGCATTATTCACAATTGTAAAGCTGTGGCATCAACCTGGGTAACTATCAGTAAATGAATGAAGAGTGATTGATACACACTTACATATATATAGACGTGTGTGTGTGTCTATATATATATATATATATATATATATATATACAGAGACATATATATGTATCTATATATGGAGTAATATTCAGACTCTCTACAAAAGAAAAATCCTGTCATTTATGACAATAAGGATAAACCTGGAAGAAGTTATGTTAAGTGAAATAAGCGATTTCCTGTGACTTAGCACAGTACCTGGTATATTGTGGGTATTAAATAAATGTCAGAGGCTGCTACTATTGTTCAATTTATAATCACATCCTTTTACTCTATGTAAATAGTTAAGTCCCTACCCAGTTTCATCCATGGAACTGAAGATCTAACCTGTCTCTAAATGCTCCTAGGATTTCTGCTCCTGTCAGGACTTTTCCCTCTTCTAAATGACGTGATCTACATTACATTCGCCCACGAACTATAGCCTACTGACTTAATTATTTTCTTCTTTATAAACTAGATTTCATAACTTGTGTTTAATCATTTGTACTATTTGGGGTCACTCCTGCCTTTAGTCAGACAAACTGTTCTGGTCTCCTCCTTATTCTTACTCCATAATACTCTCTCATGATTGAAATTGCCTTGACACTTGAGATGTAAAAGTATATAATGTGAAATTGGGCTAATTAAGTGTCTTCCTTCTTACCACTGACTTCCAGGTAGCAGTGGTTCCCTGTGTCCTTGTCTGTATCTATTTGTATCAGATGCTGCTTGTATTCCTCTACTCAGAATGTATCTAAATTAGAAGACAGAGGAACCCTTGTTGAGCCCATCCCTTTACCAACACTTCACTAGATAGGGCAAATACATACAGAAGAATAAGAAGCCTTGTTTATAATTATAAAAGTACTTTATAATACACATTCCCATCAATGTTTCATCTTTCACAGTTAAACTGAATTAGGAAAAGTCCTGGATAAACAACAATCATTTCAGATGAGCTTTGTAAGACAATAAAAATGAGACTGCATTAAATATCTCTGATTATTATGAATGCTTATCTCAAATATTTCTTATAAATCTACCTCTTGGCTTCCTCTAAAATAAAAGGACTATTACAACTATTTTTGTTACTGCTCTGCTAAATATTAAAGTAAAATATGTATAATATTTTTTGAGACGTTGGGAGAATTAGCTAACCAACCCCACCCAGTCCTTACTGGGCATTTGTTACGTGCCCAACATTATGCTACTTGCCAGTGATTTGACGGAAAAAGGGGAAATGCCCTCTGTCTTCGATGGGAAATACAAAATAAGCAGACGACTACAATGACTAGCATTTCATAAAAGTACAAAGCAGGTAATGTTCCCTAAAATGTGTAATCTAAGAAGGACTCCTGGAGGAGATATTCCAGAACTGTGTCCTAAAAGAAGAGTAAAGCAAGTCAAGCAACAAGAATGAGGTGTAAGGATATGTACACATAAAGGTATAAAGGCCTTAGAAAATGTGAAGTCTTAAAGTGAAAGGTGAAAAGCAAAGACAAAAAGTCTGGACAGATATGTAGAGGGCAAATAAAGAAGGGTCCTTCTACCCTACCCTAAGAACTACACTAAAAGCTAGAGAGAATCATTGAAATTTTTTGAATCAGGGGATTGAAGAATGATATTTTCCTTCTTAAAAAAATCACTGTAGGAGTTGTAAAAAATAAAGCTAGATTGGAAGGGACAAGTGTGGATATGGAGAGACGAGTTAAGGTTCCATTATAGAGAAGAAAACAGAATGAAACAGGAGGAGGAAGAATAAGAAATGGGAGGGATACAGAGGAAGAGGAGGATGAGAAGAAGGAAGAGGGGAAGGAGGAAGAGAAAGGAGGAGAAGGAGGAGAAGTGCAGGGAAGTCGATCTGTTTGAAAGACTAGAGAGGTGGATTCAACTGGACCTGGGGACCATCGGAATGAGCGCCCAGAATAGATATGAAGAGATGCTAATACACGACTAAGCTGCTCAAAAAGGGAATGGAGCAAAAATGACCAAAAGAGAGTGACCATAAAATATAAGCAAAACTGTATTGTGGAATTTCATGCCTAAAACAAGGGTAAATATAAGAAATCCGTATCATGGCAATTCATCTGTAAAGCAAGGGTTTGAGGAGAGATTGGCTCATGGGATAGGTTAAATAAATCAGGCCTGAAGACAAATCAATACCTTTGACAATCAGGAAGTTGTTGGTGAAATTTGTCAGGGGGCTTCAGAGGTGGGGTGAAGACAGAAATTGTATTAGTAAAGTAAGGTAAAGAAGTAGAGAAAGCAAGCACAACTTTCTTTTTAAATAAATCAATAACCAAGGATATAAATAACTGATAGCTTAAAAGTATTATCAAGCCCTAGGAAGGTGCTGGCTTCTTTTTTTCTTTTTTTCTTTTTAGATAGAAAGAACCAAACTTGCATAAATACTTATACAAAATGATCTACTAATGATAGAGTTTAGGAAAAGGATGATGGTATTCTCACATCAAATATTGAGGTGTGTAGAGTAAGGGGCACTCCTGGTATAAAATGTCCTTTAAGTAATATGTCAAAATAAATTCCCAAAAGCTTTAACAAACATTCCAACAAAGTGATGCAAGATTCAAAATAGGTGACTGAAGATGATCTCGTTACTAATCCAGAGAAAAATCATAGGTACATACTGCCTGGCATCTTTAAATGATGAAATCTAGCTAAAGAAGACACAGAGAGACATTTATTAATAAAACCAGGACTATAAACCTCAGGAAAGAGTTGGATGGACATTGTACAGAAAAAGTTTCAAAAATAGCAGGTCAGAAAAAAAAAAGGAAAGATTAGCATGTCAGTGCTGAGGGTTGACAAGCTAGTAGGCCTCTTCCCCGTCACTCTCCTGCTGCCACACACTACCCATCACACAGCATAGGACTATCGCCTTGAAAGCTTTGGCTCTGAACCTCTCTGAGCACTTTGCTGCTGCAATCCTAAAGAACACACAAGGATTAAGAATTTTCTTGGCTTTAGATTTTCCAATCCTTCCAAGGTAAAGTCATTCTTATATCTGGCTTTCCTGGGAAAAGTATTCCAAAGGAAAAACCATTTCTACTTTAATATAAGTATGTATGGGAAGTGAAAATAAACATCTTGCATGCAGAAAGAAAACCTATCAAAGTTTCATAGCCGGCGGTGAAGAGGAGGGAAGATACAGAAATGTAAATATTAAGAGCAGAAAGTATGCATTTGCGTGACTACAGGTTCTGGAGACAGACTATCCAAATTCAAACTCCGACTTTATGCTTTATAAGTTCATGGCTATAGATAAGTGGTTTAGTATTTGTGGGCTTCATTTTCCTCATCAGGAAAAATATACTTCTTCTTGTGCTCAATAAATGCAAAATGCTTAAATGGCTTCGACTGCTAGCCACTTTGGTTCTCCCCCGGTATCTATACCATAGAAAAGTAAGGGAAACCAACTTATTATACTATTAGTGTATATACAGATTGATAAATAATAATTGATTAAAAGTCATAATAATTGATTAAAAGCACATGATTAAAAGGTCATACACTGAGTCACAAAAGACAGAATGAAAGCTTTTGCAATATTGAATTTTTACCTTGTACACAACATCTTCCTGGTTAATTATTTTGTTTTTGTTTTTGTTTTCTGTTTTTACCTCAGAAACTGAGTATAATACCCCAGTCATATAAACAGTAGCACTAGGATCAGAGACCTATTCCATGATTGTCTACTTTAATTTCATGAAGGAAAACAGTATGTTTACTTGAAGAATATCCTTGAAAAGCTACGATAGGCAATCTCAGTATTAAAGCTATTTCAGTATTAGACAGGGGGTCCTGCTCTGCCTACCACCTCTTTCCAAGAGTAAGTGCACAACATACAGCCCCAAGCCTCATACTATTCCCTGAACATCTCAAAGTGGCCCTTCGGTGACCCAGTTCATTAAACTCTGTACAACTCTGTACAGAATATAAGAGTTTAATTGACTGGGCAAATCAGATTTTATCACTCTGTACCTCTAAAAGGAAAGCACAGATGAAATCAACCCGTGGGACTAGAAATTAACAGGGAAAAAGAAACACGCATATTTATGGTAGAATACTAGAGAGAGTAAAGATGGATGAAACTGTGTCACTGAGAGGACAGATTATCTGGTCCTCTTCTTAAAAGGTCCTGTGAGAATCTGCTACTCTACCTGCGTTCTCACAAAATTCTCATAATTCACGTTCTCTACAACCAGAAATCGCCGAACCAACGCACTTTGACCTTTAATTGTCATTCTTTCTCGTTTGATCTAAAGACTCGTGGCTCACCCTTCCAACACTTAAGAGACTCAATTACAGAATCACATCTTTGAGATATTTTTCCTACTCTAAAAGTCAAATGGTACGCACATAAGACAGATTTTATTAATTAAACATGCCAGTTAAAAGGCCTAAACATAACATTCAGAGAAAAGAAAGAATTCTAGGATCGCATCCAACTACTTAAGTACTAAAGTTAATTTAAGAGACCCAATTAATCCAACTCCTCATTGGAGAGTAAGGAAACTGGAAGCTAGGAAGTAAATCACTAGGGGCAGAGAGACTGGCCAAAGATGACACAGCTACTTAGAGGCAGAGGCAAACCCAGAACCAGAGCTTCACATTTTATTTTTTAAAATGTTATTACATTAGGGAATGTCAATTCTCAAAAAATTCACTTCTACTCTTGGTCTGAAGTGACTCCTTTTAACCTCTTAACCTGAATTCCAACATTTTCAAAAGGTGCTAATAAAATTACAACTGTGGGATGAATGTTATTTTCTGAAGAAATTTGAAGATAAATAGCACCATTACAATTATGACTCATCTCTAAAACTTTAGCATTTCAACCTTTGCCTCTTATTGTATTTTTATGCAACCTGATTAATGCACTCTATTTCTTGTGGCTGTCCAAGACATGAAATCTTTCATTTCCTTTGTTGTGACTTGGATGGAAAAAAAAAAAAAAAAAAAAATGCACAACAATTTTTCCTTGAGTGCTTGTTTACATAAATTTACCAAATAAAAAGATTACACTATTCACTCACTATTGACAAGTGAAATACTTCATCTTATAGTATTTCCTGACTGAATGTTTGTGGCAAGTCTAAAGAGCTTCATAAACCTCTCTGGCACTTCCACTTTATAGGAAAATGTATGGGAGGTGGCCGCACGAATGCAAGAAAAAAGAGAATGAAAGAGAAAAAAACAGAATGGATGTGGTAAGAAGCTTGGAAATGATAGAAAAGGCATAAAGAGAGGAATGAAAAGAGATAGTAACAACAGATGTGTGTAAATAGGTGTGTGTGTTGCTGTATATATCTTTGTGTGCAGCTGATAACAGAGATAGTGTCAGAAGAGGTCATTATTATACTGCTTTGACTTATCTGTTGCAGGATAGGAACTCTGATATAAACAGCAACAAACACGGCCAATAATAAGTGACTATAATAAGTACTTGTACATCAATCCATAACTTCTTCAGAAATCCCAAATAGAATGATGAAAAACAAAAAAACGCTAACTCTTCATGTTGCTGGTCAAAGGTAGCAGCATTGTGGTCATGAAAGTATTCTGAAAATGTCAGTGTAGCACTGTTCTGCACCAAGAACTGTGAGAAGCCTGCAAATGTATTTTCCTTTAAAAAATTGCCACCAAAAGTAGACTTTAAAGGAGCAACTAAATAGATGTTTCCATTTACTCAAATAAGCTCTGGGGGAACGTATGGAAGTGTCTTAGGCACGATGAAGTTACACTTTACTCAGGATGAATAACAAATAACCAAGAGTGTGATTTCTTACACTGTTCAGAGTGATAAAGGGTTAAATAAGTACATGGAGGTAAGGGCAGGAAAATCTTCCAGGTTCACAGCCTGGTAGATATTTCAGTGGGAAAGCATATCGTAAAGTTCATAAGATTGTTCTCTCACAGTATATTTTACCATTATAAACCCTCTAATTAAATATCTAGTTCTATGACATCTAAACCCAATTAAATGCCAACTGAAATAGCATTAAATTACTACTCCTAAATAATTTCCTCTTACTTCCATAAATAATGAAGGGTAATAAATAGCTCTAAAAACAGCTGTGATGTCCTTCACACCCATACACAATCTCTTTTTAAAACCATGTTTTCTGAGATATCAAATTTTTAAGTGGAAAGAATCAACACAAACTCATTCTGGCACTCCCCCAAATGTGCTCACAATTTTCAAATTTCCTTTAATATTACTTAATTTATTCTTACTCCTACTTATTACAAATTAGAGTGTTTTTTTAATGAAGATAATTTTGGAAAATAAACTTCTTTGCCATCTTTTGTTTTACCTTTCCTCAGTTTAATATACAGGAGTGCCATAGAGAAAGCTACTAATAAGGGAGTTGACCAAATTAGAATGTATGAGATTTGCACATTCAAATGGGCCTTTAAAGAGGTGAGGTGATATTATAAAAATCACATTATAAAAATGTGAAGTGGAGTGATTTTGACTCTAAAAGAAACTGAAGCCTCTTGGGCAATCACCTGTGGCCAAATTCTATAGCAGACTTATATGATAGAAAATGAATTAATAATGTCATTTGAAAAGGAAGAGTGAGACTGGCACAGGGAGGGGTTTAGAAAAAGTAGAGAAAAAAGTGAGACAGACAAAGGAAGGATGCCGGTAGCTCCTAGACTCTCTCCTTAAAGGATCATGGAGAGAGGGGTTGGGGAACACGTAACAGATGACTTTAAACAAGAAAGTTAGTATTACATCCTTCATATTAACCTGGGTGGAAGTGGAAGACGTTATTCTTAGTAAAGCATCACAAGAATGGAGAAGCATGAATCCTATGTACTCAATTTTGATATGAGGACAATTAACGACAATTAAGGTCATGGGGGGAGGAAAAGCAGAGAGAGGGAAGGAGGGAGGGGGGTGGGTCCTTGGTGTGTGCCCCACCTTCTGGGGGCAAGACATGATTGCAAGAGGGACTTTACCTAACAAATGAATCAGTGTAACCTGGCTTATTGTACCCTCAATGAATCCCCAACAATAAAAAAAAATCAAAAACCTTACAAAGCTAATTGATAATGACCAAAAGCAGATTTGTGGCTGCCTGTGGTTGGGGAATGAGGAGGGAGCTTGACTGAAAAGAGGCACAGAGAACTTATGGAAGTGAGGGAACTATTTTGATTGTGATGGTGATTACATGAATGGCTATATTTCTCAAAACTCATTCAACCATTAAAACGGCTGTATTTTATTGTATGAAAATTAAACCTCAATAAACTTGATTCTTTAAATTCAAATGCTTAGAAAAGCACATTCTCAGATATATACCAGAGAATATCAGAAGGCTGCTAAAAAGAAACTTGCATGAATAAAGCAAGGAAAGCATAAAACTATCCCGTAGTCTTAAGGAACAATATGTTCAAGAATTTTATTGAACATTGAAGCTTATGTTTTTCCTATTTTTTCAACTCATTTCCCCTAGTATTCCAGCCCCAATATTCTTTTTATCCTTCTAGGTCACTAACACCATCAATTATTCAAACTTCTTAATGCCTCACACACACACACACACACACACACACACACAACCACAATCACACCACATTCCCATCGAGGTCCACTTTTAACTTGAATTTTAAAAGCTGATTTTTTAAGTGTTATGTCTGAAAGGCTTGTAACAAAACATTTCAATTATATTCAGGAGATGTTTGATTTTAAATGTCTCTATTTTCATTGGAGCTTCTATTCAGAAACAGGGAATAGAGAAGCGACAATTAAGCTGAGCATTTGCCAGATTGACAAGGAACATTCTGGAAAGAGAGAGGAAAATAAGCCAGTTAAAGAAATGGTTCAGTGCATCGAGAGAATTAAAAATACTCCATTTGGCTAGAAATTGTGATGGGAGAAGAGGAGAATGGACAAGCAGACATCCAACAAAGGGCTCAGAAGCCTTAAGCACTATAGCCTTTGACTCTATATTTCCCTGTACCCTAACAAACAATTTTCAAGGATATAATGGGTGCTTGATAACTATTTGACAAATGGATGGATGGGTAAACAAGTGCCTGACTTGAATCATGAAAGGCTTTGTTTGCTACAGTGAAAAGTCTGCACTTTGATCTAAAATCCAGCTGTTAACGACAGTAATAAACAACCATTTATGAAGTATGTCACACATAATTTATTAATTAAATTCCAAATGCCATAATTTGCAATGATTTACTTTTTAAATATAAATTAGAGTCTTCTCAAGACTATTCTTATAATATTACCTCATGTTCATTTTAATTACTTTATTGAATGAGAAAGTAAGGAGTTTTGGCTAGTTCTATGTGCATCTATGAATCACAACGATGAGTGTCAGTAATTATCACTGCCAAACTATCAATAGCCATGGTGATAATAAACTATTGAATCCTCTCCTTCCTGAAAATAAACTTTCAGAATTTGTAAAAATTAAGACGAACTCACTGTCTTAGGCAAGTGAAGGTCAGCAGTGATGTGACTTTAGTGAGGGCATTAGAGTCACTGAAAATTTTGAAGAATAAGATTGAAAATATGTAATTTGCATTAGAGAAAAATTATTTTATGGCAAAGTAGATTAGTGGAGTATAAAAGACTTAAAACAGGAGACTTACAAAACTACAGATGAGAGATGAAGAAAATCTAAACTAAGATAGTAGCAACAAATGCTAAGAGAAAATCTTGAGAAATAAACACACAGTAAAATTAACAGACCTTTGCAACAACTAGATACATTAGCTTTGGTAAAGTGGTTTGACAACTAGGATCAAATACAGCATATAAAAGAAGAGGGTCACAATAGGCAGGAACGATAATAAGTTCCATATTAGATATGTTGAGTTGTATACAAGGATGCCAAATAGAAAAAAAGGTCTGGAATGGAGGTACCAATTAGGAATCTCTGACAGAAAGAGGGAGTAGCCTAGGGAGACTGTGCAGTTAGGAAAAGAGAAATTTCACATGGAAAGACTTTGGAAAAATAATCACTTTTAAAAGGTAGGACAATAGAAGCCCCCAAATAAGGGGCTCATAGACCATGTTTTCTTCCAAGTATAGTTCCTCTTAGTATAATTTGACATATGATGTAGACACTTAGTACTTGTGATGGATAATTAGAAAGCCAGTAAACAACATGAAAAGATGCTCAAAATCCATAATCATCAGGAAAATGCAAATTAAAGCCACAGTGAGATATCATGTTACATCAGTTAGAATGCCTTTCATTAAAATATCCATAAACAATAGATGTTGGTGTGGATGCAGAGAGAAAAATAACACTTATAGAAAGGAACACTTATATACTGTTGGGGGGACTATGAATTAGTACAAACTCTTGGAAAACAGTACAGAAATTCCTCAAAGCACTAAAAGTAGACGTATCTTTTGATGCACCAATCCCATGCTGAGTATCTACCCAAAGGAAAAGAAGTCATTTCATCAAAAAACACCTGCACTTCAATGTTTATTGCAGTAAAGTTCACAATTGCAAGGATGTGAAATCACCCAAATATCCATCAAGTCATGAGTGGAATAACAAAATATGGTATATGTATACTGTGAAATACTACTCAGCCATGAAGAAGGATGAACTAATACCTCTTGCAATAATTTGGATGAAACTGGAGACCATTATCCTAAGTGAAGTATCTAAAGAATGGCAAACACCACATGTACTCACTATTAAATTGTAACTAAGTGATGAGCACACATGTTCACAGAGGGAAGTAAAACACAGTGGAAATCAAGCCAGGGGCAGGGGGTCGGGAGATGGGGAAAACACTATCTGGGCAAAGGACATGCTTACAACCCTGAATCAAGCATAACGAAAGTGATCCAGGTAACCAAAAACATTTGTATCCCCATAATATTTTGAAATAATAATAAGAAGAATAACAAAAACTAGGAAGATCTAAAGAGACCATCTATACTAAGATTGGGAAATAAATTTCAATTCAAGACTAACTGAATTCAATTGGATCTGACTACAAAACTGTGTCAATAAAGATTCTACGGGCATGTCTGGGACCAAATGAAAGACGCTCCCCACTATTAGGTAAGAAACATGACAGCCATGAGCTCAGAAACAGAGAAAGAATCACTCATGGACCACATTATACCACTATTGGTATCTTAATTTTATTATATAAAATTTACTATATAGTGTATTTTTCATTTCATTATATAACTTTAACTATAAAAATAATTCAAGTTCATTGCAATGTCAAACAGAACAGAGAAATGAAAAAAGTACAAATAATTTTCCAAAAACTGCTCTGAAGTCTCATGCCCCTGGGGTAATCAAAACTTAACAACAGCAAATGTTTTATATGTATGATCTTACTCTTTTTCCTGCTCATCCATATATATGAATATAACGAGTTTTATTTGTTCATAAAATTATTGTCAAAGACAGACACCACGAGAAGGGAGGACATTACGGCACACAGATAAAATTGCCGATGTCCAACTGCATTGTTAGAGTTGCCTATGATTTTTTAAATTATTTTACAAATGTTTTTATAATTATGTATACTAGTATATGTTTTGTTTTCATTTTCTTCTCCTCTAATCATGCGTAACAGTAGTTTGCCTACTGTGTTTATTTTATCAGGAACACAAATAATTTTTAAGTGGACCTTTCTAATGTTCTACTTTCAATCTTCATCTTACTTAGCAGCACTTTCTCCTTAAGATTTCATGTGTGGTTTCTCACCATCTTCATAATTGCTCCTTCTCAGTTTCCGTTGCTATGCCTCCTTGTTTTTCTTAGCTCCAACTTCTGGTGTGTACATGCAGCCCTCAATCCTCAGACCTTTCCTCTTCTCAGTCTCTACTTTCATCCGATTCAATGTCATTAACAGCCACCTATATGCTGCATACTCCAAACATTTAGCTCCAGCCCAACTTCTCTACTAAACTTCAAACTCACATCCCCTATTGTCATTCAACACCTTCGTTTTACTGCCCAACAGGCATTCAAACGTCATACCAAAAGTAAACTCCCTACCTTTTCCTCATCTCAAACATTATACAATTGATAATTTTGTTAAATTTGGTTAGTAATACAGAAAATTGATTGACTATTTAACAGTAAATTTATCTTCTCCTATTAATCATCCATTGAAGAAGTGACCACAATAATATGTAAAATATCTTAGTAATGGATGAAAAAAAAACTAAGAATTTTATATTCAACAATTTGTCCTTTTACATTCAACTGATAGGCCATCTCAAATATGAAAACAAAATTTATTAGTGCTTCCTTAACTTCCTGGAACACAAAAATTCATCCGCTCAAGAGCAGAATCAAAGAAAAACTCAGTAATTGAGAAATAATAGTAAAAGGGCTGGTGATGAGCACAAAATTAATTTTGAATAAGAATTAAATAATTTTGATAACTACAGAGATGGAGCAAAAAAAGGTAACCAATCAATTTATAAAGAAAATATATCAAAAATAGGAGTATGGAGTAGGAGATCTATTAGAAAATATATGTGTGCTGCTTTTTTACGCTTTCATAGCAAATCACTAGCAAATGCACTGTTGGGGGGTCTGCACTCACTTTGTGCTCCAAAAGCTTCTACATCACTCCCGGCACATCTGGTTTCTGTGGTCACTACAGAAACCAAGAGTGGAATAAAAACCAACTGAAATTGACTCCTAATGAATGAAGTTTTACTTGAAAATGTAAAAATAATGTTAATTCCAAATTCTTAGACTGGTATATACTTTCTGAATAGTGATAATGAGCTTTTTATCAGCTGTATCCTTCATGGAGAAGAAATATTTATCTGAGTGAAGTCAACATCTCCGATTTTACTTCAACGTCTTTTTCTTTAGTTAAATTCAAGTAAAAGTAAATTAATACTTGGTATTTAAAATGCCATGTATACTGTGATCCCATTTTCCTAAAATTACATCTAGCTGTATTTTGTTCACTATAGACACATTGAGAGATGTCTGGAAAGATGTTCAAATGTTGAGAATGGTTATTTCTGGAAAGTAGAATTTGGCACGATTTTCTGCCTCTTTGTTTTTCTGAGTAGTTTAATTTTTATAATAATCATATGTCATTTTGTAACAAAAGTTATTGAAATTTTTGTTTGTTTGGTACAAACAGAATGATTCAATTGTTCAATCTAGTCAAGATTACCCCATCACTATCAACAAAATTAAAGCCTTTTATAATTCCAAATTCATGAAAGAAATTAAAGCTAAGATAGAAAGTTCTCAAGATCTTGCTTTCTTGGGTATCATATTAATCACTTCTCTTTACTACCAATACATATTTTATGCTTATATTAGTTTTATGTCATCTAGCCTGACAGAGCCATTCATCATATCATTGGTTGAGATAATACAGCATAAAGTATTTAACAGCAACTTCCCAAAAGATTGCAATATAGAAACACTGTTTAATGAACAGAAATTTTTTTTTTATCCGTGAAATAACATATGGGGCATTTTACCTCCTCACATTCACAGGAGGTAATTAATGATTTTCTCTCATTGAAAATAAAAAGTATTTTTAAATGCCTATACTTTCAAATCCACATAGTAATTAAATACCTCTGAACATAACCTTTTCAAATTTATTCCAAAGGGTTTCTTTTCCTTTTTGTTTTGGTTTTCAAAACAACAAAAAAGCATTATTAAATTGCCTTTAAAAGCTGTCATATCTTTAGCAAACACAGACCACAGACCTATTTGCATCCAACATTTACTTACTTATGCTCAAAAGGATTAAACAGTTGGAACAAACTGTCAGTCTTCTTTTCAGTCTAATTTCATTTAAAAAAAAAAATAGATAGCAATTATCCATTGGTTTTTGCAGGCAGTGTATGTCATCCTAGGCTGTGAGGTCAAACACACTTCATTCTGGATTCCTTGTTAACTTAGGTGCTGTGCAGTCACATTTCACACTTCTCAACTCTGCTTTCCAGGTGTGACTGTTACAGAGTTGCCAATGAGAGAAGTTAGCTTTTAAGGTCAGCTTTATTTTATTTCTATAGCCCTATGCAAGAAACCGTAGTTGCATCCCCTTAAAATAAGGAGAGAGCTCAGTAAACCATTTCTTTATTAAAAGATGATAATAATAGAAACAAAACAAGGAAGGCTTAACAAGCAATAAAAACAAAAGGAATAGCAATAAAAGTGTGAAGACATTTAATTGAGTTATCACCATTCTAACAATAGAAAAAAATACCTCTTAGGTGTTTACTGTTTTACCTCTCATTTTATTCAGAAATTAAGCACCTCAGTCCCTCTGCATTATAAACAAAAAGAAATCATGGAACTCATTTTGCTTGAACTATCCTGAAGCAGTTTGGTAGCCATTTGTTACTAATTACATTAACTTTAGTAAAATGCAATGGAATATATAACTAGGATTCTCTTGAGCTTGAGGGACAAAGGGGTTAAAATATTTACATTCTTGCTAGTTGAGAGGCTGAGGCAAGAGAATCAGCTAAGCCCAAGAGTTGGAGGTTGCTGTTATCTGGGATGCCACCGCACTCTACTGAGAGCAACAAAGTGAGACTCTGTCTCTAAAAAAAAGAAAAGAAAAGAAAAAAAAATTACATTCTTCATTTTACCTCCCATTCTCTCAACAAGAACTATGTGACCTTCAGATGCCTGTCGTCACTTAGAGATTAGTTCTCTACCTATAAAATAAGAATGTTATCCTAAATCTGCATTTATGGCTCACAAAACCTAAAGAAATAGAAACTACTGATCTTTCTTAAGTAAAATGCACACATAATAAACTGAAGAACTAAGGAAGCCCTACAAGGCCCAATGTGGTTTGGCCACCACTCCCTTTCCCCCAACCTTAACTCTCTGACTTCATTTCCAGGTTCACTCTGCTCCAGCAACACTGGCCTCCTTGCTCTTTCTCAAACATGACAAGAAAGCTCTCTCCTTAAGGCAGCGGTTCTCAACCTGTGGGTCGCAACCCACAAAAACTGTATTAAAGGACCAGGGCATTAGGAAGATTGAGAACCACTGCTTTAAGGTAATTGCATCGGCTATTCTTTCTGGGTGGAATGTTCTTTTTTAACTCTAAGGCTTTGCTCAAATGTCACCTTCCCAAAGAGGCTTACTTTCATCCCCTTATTAAAAATTACAGCACACATCCCTTTTCAGAGCTACTAGTCCTTATTCCTTGCTCTAAAATTTGGCCCCAAAGCACTTGTCATAATCTAGCTATGCACATAAGAGTTAACATAGCAGGCCTGACGGCAACTCTTTGAAAGGCATATTTAAGAGGCCAGCCCTTAGTTGGTAGCCAGAAACTTGGATTTCAAGAGTGTTTCTATATGTCCAGAACTGACAAGAGAAGTCCCTATAACTAAATATTTGTGCAAACAATGTGGCTTCTGCTGAACACCTACTTTTCTTTGACGAGTACACAAATTTTGTATATGCCATATAGACAAAAGAAGGTGCTACAAGACCAGCCTCCAATAAAAACCCTGACCACTTGTTCTTTTCTTGCTAATAAATTTGAGTTCTCTGTGGATTCTGGTTGTTAGACCTTTATTGGAGTATAACCTGCAAATATTTTCTCCCATTCTGAGGGCTTAAACAACATGTTATTTAATATAAAAAATAGAGCAATGCTTTGCACACAGTGTATATTCAGAAATTATTCAGGAGGAAAGAAGAAACAAAACAAGGATAGAAAGAAAGGCAGGAAGGAAAACAAGAGGGAGGGAAGGACAGGAGGTTATACAATCTATCAGTAGTATTTTCCTCCATTTATACAGCAATCACTTAATTTTTTCTCCAACTTCTATGCTGTTCATGATATAAACATAGAAGTATGAATAGCGTCTTTTTATATTTTAAAACGTGAATTGAAGAACTGAAACAAATAAAAAATAAAACATATACTTTTTCTTCTTCAAAAAGTGTTTTATCTGTTATTTGGAGAAATGTGGTCCATACATCCTTTGCATATGTCCCATTTGTACATTTTGTGCATTAAAGCGTAATGCACAAAATCTATCACATTTCAGGTACTACTGAAAGTCCTCAAAATGACCTTCGCAGGATGCTGTAAGGAGTAAATAGTACCTTCATCCCAACTGTGTTGTTGCAGCTCTTCCACTATGACTATTGGCCACAAGTATATATTTTTTAAATTTTGGTCAAACGATCCAACTTTCTGTCAGTGCAATGAAATAGATACATTTTTCTAGATCAAGGATGTTTTAATAAGCTAAAATAGTCTAAGTGTGACAGTTACATAATTTCAAACTACGTCAGAAATATAAATGGGGCACTTTTAAATTCAAATTGAAATAGACAGGGGTTTCTATGTACCAATTTAAAATGAAGCATAGAACATACTTAATATTTGTTGTAAGTTATGAATCTGTGTACAATGCTCGTCATCAGGGGCACTGCAGAATCACATCCAGAATTACCTCAGTATTTTGGCTTATGTCCTGCCCTCTTCACCAGCAAACAGAAGGAAGATTGTGGTTTATTATGCATGAACAATGCAACCAAAACTCAAGATCAGAAACATTTAAACTGTTTAACTTCTTTTAAAAGATAGCAATGATCAAGTTTTTTTTTCTTGTTTAAAGGAAATTCACCTGAAAAGAAAAAATAGTTGACTCAAGGAATGAAAGCACAATATAAAACACTGACACACTCCCTGTCTACTCACCACCCCGTTTTACAGCACTGCTGTGTTCTTCATCCACATTAACAGCTATTATCCTTCAGAGAGGGGAAGGGGAGGCAGAGCCCTTTATAGCAGGGCGTACTTGGAGAGTAACCAGACAGTTCAAACAGCATCTCTAAACAGTGGAAAGAAACCAAATATACCATTGAGAAACTAGGTTTCATCAAAGGGGTTGCATGAAAGAGATCAGTAAAGCAGAAAAGAGTTCAGGAATGTTTAATCCCAAAGGAATAACATTTATCAAAGCAATTTGCAAGAATAATTCTGTCACTTCAGCTTCCACGGTCAAAGGATAACAAATGAGTTTGCAACATTTACCGGCAAATTTCAAGCAGTTTTTCAGCATTGGGGAAGTGATGTCATTACTGCTGTAGTCCTCTTGGTAGGCAAAAGGGCAAACCTGGCATTGATTTAAAATGTATTCCCAGTAGACACAGATTTTGAAAGACATGTGGTTTTATAAAAAACGAAATGTATGCCACATCTTTTAATAAAGAACAAAGAAAATCTTCCTTTTATTTTCTTTTCTGCACTTACCTATATGACTTGGATATTAATATTTAAAATAAAAATATAGATTACTAGCTTAAATTTTGATTAAATGTTACTTTTCATGTTGCAAGCTCTATTAAACCAGAAAAACTGTTTGGCCCACAACACAATGTTTGATTTTTAGGTTTTCTTTTCTAACTTCAACATATACTTATGAATGCTTGACTCATATGTCAACAGGCTAAATAACCTGCCAGTTCATTAGGGAGAGAAGGTTAAAGAATTTGCCAGTTTTTTTGAGAAAAAAATGACCAGTTTTCAATCTGTGATTCACAGGGGCTAATTTGGGGGTGTGAATAAACTGCCACATAAAAAGAGGACAGTAAAGGTCTTATTAGTTGA
Organism: Loris lydekkerianus; assembly: GCA_963574355.1. Lineage (NCBI taxonomy): Eukaryota > Metazoa > Chordata > Mammalia > Primates > Lorisidae > Loris > Loris lydekkerianus. The sequence continues at coordinate 55,694 of CAUYPK010009654.1, forward strand.
GACACAGATGCTAGTGAAATAGTGAATTAAAGTGCAAATCTATTTCTCTCTCTTCCAGATATCAGTATGTCTAGTTGAGGGCAGATGTGACAGCTCCCGCAATCCCCCAGGACCTTCTTATATATCATTCTGCTTACCTTCCTCAACAATCTATTTTAATTTATGTACAATGTAGCTGCCATCACTTCTGCATCCCACCATCAGACAGGTAGTATGAGTGGTAGAGAGCTGTCTTCTTTCTTTATGGCCATGATTCAGAAGTTGGCTATTTCATGCCCACTTAGAGCTCATTGCAAAACTTGGGGTTGTACTCAACAGCAAGGGAATTTTTAAACATACAGACATTATTCAAGATACACGTATAGTTGCTAAAATTAAGGAGCTCTACTTCTAAAGAAAGAAGGGGATACGTGTACTGAAGAGAACCAGTATCTGCCCTGAGATCATATTACTAATCTTTATAAACTATAGAAATGAAATTTCCATCAGCTCTGCGAATTTTATATAACTTAAAATTAACTGAGACTGAAAGCTTAATTAATTTTAGCTTATTAGATGTTTGTAAAGCTCTTTTATACATTGCATTTTAAAAATCATAGCTTTTTACAAAATGAATTAAAATTGGCTTAGTCATTTTATCTTTTCATTGATAAGCTGATTAGAACAATATCTAAGTGGTATTACATATGTAACCTAGAGATCTGTGATTCATGAAGAATCTATGCTTTATAATGTTATCACATTCTTACGCTTTAATCATAATATATATTTTTATAGTACATGTTTGATCAATTCTTCATGATTAATATTAGTATTGCCTATCACATGCAACAAAATTGAAAAACTTCATTGAGATGAATGGTGTATTTTCAACACAAATGTTTTGCCAATAATACTTTTGAAACCTATACTTGCTTGTGGGGTGGGAAGAAAGGAGAAATGAGCTAAGAAATTTTTTCATGGCTTTTACTTCTTTGAAAAACTTACTGTCTGGTGGAAGGATGACATATAAACAAATAAAAATAACTTTGCCAGGATCATAAAATACTGTCCAGTTTTCATCCACCATGTCTACTTATAATCTTATCCACACAATCAAGGCAACATATAGGACACATTATCTTATTAATGACTACAAAATAAATTACTTGGTAAACCTACAGTCTCTGATGTGTGTGGCAGCATAAAAAAATAGCTCTGAACTATTTTAGAATAACTTCTCTTTAGTAGGATTATACAGAGAAAAAAATTAGACGTGACTAAATCTGTTCAGGTAACAGGGAATAGTTGATTACTCTTTGCCAACTAATACAGGGAAAAGTTAGGTGGCTTCTGGGTGATATAACTCAGTTTTGAATTCCTCAACACTTGTTAAGTCTCTAGCCTTGAGAGTGTCTTGATCTCTAAATCTCCTTGAGTTCCTAGCGAACATTGAGATAATCACATCAAGATTTCTACAAGGATTAATGTAGCTAAAGTGATGCTTTTAACACAATAAGTCTGACCACAGACTTTCTGCTTCTTTCCTTTCCTTCTTCTTCTTCCCTCCCTCTCCTCCTCCTCCTCCTCCTCCTCCTTCTCTTCCTTCTCCTTCATCTTCTCTCTCTCTCTCTCTTCTGTTATAATAAGGTCCTGGCAGATAAGTTACTGGTGAACTATCATACATTCATTGAATTTTTCCTACTATCAAAGCTGATAGGATTTTTTACAATTTCATGGAACGATGAAAGAATTAGTAAATGTTTGAAGAATTAAGCTATGTTATAATAAACATACTGTGATGCGGTTTATGTTTGAAAGCTTTTCAATGATGCAGGATTTTAAAGTAAAAACAAAGGAGTTTGAAGGCAGCAAAAGAAATGTGAGGTGGTATTAGCAACATTCCAAAAGGATGTCTGGGGCGGGATTGTTTCTGCTTCCTCTGGCCTGGGTGGTTTACCAGTACTGTTTAGCATTTCTGTTTGCTTTGCCTTGAGAGATCAAAGCTCTTCGCCAGCTCTAATCCTTACAACACTTAGGACAAGTCAACAAAGATCATCTCTTTAACAGCCCTGCAATCCCTTTTGGTGTATACAAAGCCTAATGGAAAAGTAACTCTGGTAACATTTTGAGTATGTTACACAGATTATTTAGAAAACATTTTTATTTCAATGCCCTAATGCAGAAGCAACATTTTAAAATATTTAAATCTTTTGCAAATGCAATTGCATCATCTGTTTTTGCCTGACTTAACTGCAAACTATTGAAAATTTTCCTGAATCCAAATTGAGTACTATAAGTGAACAATCTTTTGCTAAAAGGTTTCTTGAGGCAGAATAAATTCCATAAACGGTCAGGTAAAGATGGAAGAAATTTGTTCACCATCTTCCCAGCAGTTACCTTGAACACTGGCCATTCTCAGTTCCCAGAGTTCACCCTGAGTCACTAAGAGGTTGGGACAGTAGTATCTACACAGGGAGGCAGGAGAAGGGCTGAATGGCGGTGCACCAAGTTGCACATAAATATTTTCCATATATCCCTATCTGGAACCAAATATAATTGAGCTGACATTTACATGGTTAGATTTAGATTCATACTGTGTCTAGTTTTCCTATTTTTGCAGCTAGTCCATCTCTTACCAATTAGTTTCATACATTGATTTGTTTGGGTGACTCGTGAATCTTTTTATTAATTTACTCTACATTCAGAAACTACATTTGCAATCTCCCATCTATCCCTATTAGAGCCAAAGAAGAGTGATGTGTGTATGTAGGCATTTCCTTTCCTAACTATTGAAATTATTCTCATATTACCTTGGAAACCTGAGGCAGTCACCTAAAGAAGACTCTCTTTGGAAAAAAATTTAGAGTTTTAAAAGGTCAAGAACACTGATTTGGCAAAGCTGAAATCTTGTCTTTGCTTCTTCTTAGGGATTCAGCTGTCTCAAAGAGCATGGCAATTATGCCGAGACATTAGAAAGATGTTGTTCTGATTAATTTTATTCCATTTTAAATGTTTTCTCTCACTGTTACTCTTGTTCATCTAAAAGAGGCATCCTCAAACATTTTAAACAAGGGGCCAATTCACTGTCCCTCAGACCATTGGAGGGCTGGACTATAAAAAAAACAAACAAACTATGAACAAATTCCTATGCACACTGCACATATCTTATTTTGAAGTAAAAAACAAAACAGGAACAAATACAATTCACACCGCTGCATGTGGACTGCGGGCCGTAGTTTGAGGACCCCTAATCTAAAAGAAAGCTATCACTATATTCATGCATTAAGAAATATCCATGTTAATGTGTTCAAAGTTCAAACTATACACCAAAATGTATTACTGGGATATGATTGAGCTAAAAAGCTTCTGCAGAGCTAAGGGCACCGTAAGTAAAGCAAACAGACAGCCTTCAGAATGGGAGAAGATTTTTGCAGGTTATGTTTCTAGCAAGGTCTGATAAAGAATCTACAGAGAACTCAAATTAATAAGAAAAGAGCAAACAATCCCATTTCTTTGTGGTCAAGAGACTTGCACAGAAACTTCTCTGAAGATGACAGACCATTGACCAACAAACACATGAAAAAATGCTCATCATCCTTAATCATCAGAGAAATGCAAATCAAAACTACTTTGAGATAATACCTAACTCCAGTAAGATTAACCCAGACCACAAAATCACAAAACTGCAGATGTTGGTGCGGATGTGGAGAGAAGGAAACACTTCTGGACTGCTGGTGTAATTGCAACTAATACAGCCTTTTTGGAAAGAAATATGGAGAATTCTCAAGGAACTAAAAGTTGACCTATAGTTTGATCCTGCAATGTCATTACTAGGTATCTGCCCAGATAAACAAAAATCATTTTACTACAAAGACATTTGCCCCAGAATGTTTATTGCAGCCCAATTCATAATAGCCAAGTTGTGGAAGCAGCCTAAATTCCGAATCAACCCATGAATGGATGAACAAATTGTGGTATGTGTATACTGTGGAATACTATGCAGCCATTAAAAAGATGGAGACTTCACATCTTTTATGTTTACCTGGATGGAGCTGGAACATATTCTTCTTAGTAAAGTATCTCAAGAATGGGAAAAAAGTATCCAATGTACTCAATATTATTATGAAACCAATGTATAAACACATACACATTCATATGAATGATAAAACACAAATATAGTCCAGAAAGAGAGAGTGGAGAGGAGGGAGAAGGAAGGAGAGAGTGAAGAGCAAGTAGAGGGAGAGTATTTGGCAGGATCTCACCTAATGTGCACAATACAGGGGTACACTTCAAAGAAACTAAGAGTATATTATAAATGTCCTACCACAAAAAAAATGAGTAAGTGAGGTGATGGTTATATTAATTAGTTTGATTTAAGCATCCCTATTGTATATCACTTTGTACCCTATAAATGTATACACTTATGATTTAATAAAAATTAAGTTAAAAAAAATCAAAGTTCAAATTATATTATAGTATGGTAGAATTCTCCAAAATTAGCAGAAAATGAGATCACATTTAATAAATTCAGCATTTTTTCAAGATTCTTTTGAAAACAAAGAATTGAGTCTGCTTTTTCACAATTAGTCGGATCTAGAGGGGTTCCCACTAGCCTGCATGATATTTCTGTCATGGGATTATATGGAACTGGGCCACCACAATTGCACAGACATGCTGATTGAATCATAAAGGAATGAGTTCCGTCTTGTTGGTGGACACTAGGCATCCCAGAGACTGATCTTCCACAGATTTCTAACTATTACTCCCCAAGACCAGAAGGCCCTTTCAGCCATGTTGTCTTTTGCTTCCCATCGATGTGCTCATGTTGCGGTCTCCTTGGTTTATCTTAAGCTGTCCCAGATGAGAGGTGATTATTCTTTGCATAAATGATCTGCTTTTTTTTTCTCTGCCATAGGACCGTTGCATCCTTCCCGCAGGGAGCAGCATATGGACGGCAGAGGTGAGGATGATGTACAAACACATTCCTTGCCATGTGGCTCTTATAAGCAGTTCACAACATGACCCACCTGGAAGTTTGCTTACTTCCAGGCCACAGGGGTGTTTTCCTCTGATGTGTCTCCTTCTTTTCATGGATCCTCTAATTAAGCTTAGCCCACCCAGAATAATCTTCCCTTTGATTTACTCAAAGTCAACACATTAGTAACCTAATTACATGCATGATTTTCCATCATATTCACACATTCCCTCACACTCAAGAGGAAAGGATTACACAGGGTGTGTGCACCAGAGGGTGGGAATATTGAGAGTAATCTTGGAATCAAGCCTACCTACCTGAAGACCTTTACAATGGTTTTTTAGTTGATTTTGTTTTCTTTCTAATTAAACAAAGATATCTAAAGATAATGATTAATTTAATCATTAAATTAATTTTCTAATTTTATTCATTGCAGACATTAAGTTACCTTTTTTCCTGATTCGAACTAAATATTTTTCCTTTCTGCACCATGTTTTATACATTCACACATACATATGTAACAATCAAAGTGTATTTTTTATTAAGAATAAATGTTGAAGATAATTGTTTCTTTTCTGTCTTAAGTTGTTTACTCTAGTATTCAAGATTATTACCTGGGGAGTCAATATATCTGTGCTTTACTACTGGCTCTGTTACTAGTTGTGAGCAAGTCACTTTTCTCTATAGCTCTGTTTCTTCTATGCAATGAGAATAATAGTAGTACCTATGTTATTGACTTTCTGTGGAAATTAAATTCATTAACACATAGATAGCCCTTACGGTGAGTGCTCAGTGCAAATTAGCTATTATTAATAATAAGATATTTATATGTCAAATTATATTAATATATCCTTTCACATAAATACTCTTACATTACATAAATGAGTATTTAAAATAACAGATAAATTTAAATTTAAAAAATATTTCTTCAATATTATGGTATATATAATATGGAATACTATTTGGCCTTAAAAGGGAAAAATTTCTATCATTTGCAACAATATGGATGAACATTATGAACAACAATTAGGAGCATATTATGATAAGTGAAATAAACAGTCACAGAAAGATAACTACTGCACCATCTCATATGTGGAATCTAATGAAACAAAGTTTAACTCACAGATGTAGAAAGTAGAATGATGGCTACCACAGGCTGAAAGGGGTAGGGAGGAAATAAAGAGTTGTTGATCAAAGGGAAAAAAGTTTCAGATAAATAGGTTTTGTGATCTATTTCATAGCAGGGTGACTATAGTCAATAATAATATAATGCATATTTCAAAATAACAGAGAGTAAATTTCAAAAGTCTTACCACAAAAAATAAATAGTAAGTGAAGTGATACTAGTAAACTTGATTTAATCATTTCATATTGTGTACATATATCAAAACATCACATGTACCTCATAAATATATATAATTGTGATTTGTCAATAAAAAATAATAATACTTTTTGTAGTCTCTTACTTTTTAAATTTCAGACAGAATATTGTGGGAGTACATATGTCTTGGTTACATGAATTGTTTTTGTACAGTTTTAGTCAAAGTTATAAAAGTGCTCCTTGTCTGGATAGTGTGTATTATACATGTTAGGTGTGAATTTTCCCCTCTCCTCTTGCCTACTCACACCTGCATACTTTCTGTTGTACCAAACGTGCACATGGGTGTTGATCAATTACTTCCAGTTTTGTGGTTGTTTTTCCATTCTTGCAATACTTCACTTAGAAGAATGGTCTCCAGTTCCAGCTAGGTTGTTACAAAGGCATTAGTTCATTTCCATGGTATACAAATACCACATGTTATTAATCCACTCATGTATTGGTGGGCACTTGGGTTGATTCCACACCTTTGTGATAACGAATTGCGCTGAAATAGACATTGAATTACACGTGTCTTTGTTGAGAAAATGATTTTTTTTCCTTTGGATAAAGACCCAATAGTGGAATTGCTCGGTTAAATGCTGGGTCTACTTTAGTTCTTTCTGTATCTCTATAAAATTTTCTGTAGAGGTTGTACTAGTTTGCAGTCTCACCAACAATGTATTAGCATACCTTTCTCTCCATATCCATGCCACCATCTAATGTTTTGGGATTTTTTTGATGAAAGCCATTTTCAGGTGGGTCCTGTGGCTCAGTAGGTAGGGTGCTGGCCCCATATACCAACAGTGGCAGGTTTGAATCTGGCACCAGCCAAAATGCAACAACAACAAAAATAGCCAGGCATTATGGCAGGCACCTGTAGTCCCAGCTACTGGGGGGAGGCTGAGGCAAGACAGTTGCTTAAGCCCAGGAGTTGGAGGTTGCTGTGAGCTGTGATGCCATGGCTCTCTACTGAGAGTGATAACGTGAGACTTTGTCTCTAAAAAAAAAAAGAAAAGAAAGCCATTCTCATTGGAGTTAATATCTCAGTATTAACTAAAAATACAATATCTCATTGTGTTTTGACTTGCACTTCCTTGATGATTACAGATATTGAGCATTTTTTCCTATGTTTACTGGCCATTAGTCTATGTTCCTTGGAGAAGCTTCTGTACATGTCTGTTGCTCACTTTTTTTATGGGGTTGATTCATTTTTGCTTGCTGATTTGCTTAAGTTTTTAGATTCTGATTGCCAACCCTTTGTTGGATATATACATGTAAATACTTTCCCCTATTCTATAGATTGTCTATTTGCTCTTGATTGTCTTCTTGGCTGTGCAGAAGCTTTTAAATTTGATCAGGTCCCATTCGCTATTTTTTGTTGTTGCTGAGACTGCCTTTGGGGTCTTCTTTAAAAATTCTTTGCCTAAACAGACGTCTAGTTCTAGATGTCTAGAAAAGAATTTTTCCATAATTTTATTCTAGAATTCTTGTAGTTTCATGCCTTAGATTTAAGACTGTTATCTACCATGAATTAAAATACCTAGTAATATATTTAATTAAGGAGGTAAAAGACTTCTGCAGGGAGAACTCTGAGTCACTGAGGAAGGAAATTGCAGAGGATGTAAACAAATGGAAAGAACTATCATGCTCATGGATGAGCAGAGTCAACCTCGTTAAAATGTTCATACCACCCAAAGGGATCTAGAGATTCAATGCAATCCCCAATACAACACAATTTTTCATAAATCTAGAAAGAAACATTCTATGCTTCATATATTAATAGAACTAGAAAAGAGCCCAAATAGCCAAAGAAACGGGTAGATAATAAGGATGATTGGAAGGTATCACTTTATCAGACTTCAAGCTAGACTACAAGGCTATAGTAACCAAAACAGCATGATAATGGCTCAAGAATAGAGACAATGGACCAAACAGAAAACCTAGATATAAAGGTGTCCTCATATTGCCATCTGATCTTTGATGAAGCAGACAATAACATATACTGGGGGAAAGAATTCTGGGAAAATTGGATAGCCACACGTAGACCACTGAAACAGGATCTGCACCTCTCACAACTCACAAAATAATACATTTTTTAAAAAGAGAGAAATAAACTTTTTAAATGGGGACAAGAAAAAAGTTTCTTCATACCTTATAATTACAGGAAATATATGTATGTATGTACATGTACATATATATACATACACACATACATATATAATGTGTGTATATACACAAGTAGATTCCAACTACTCAAGATATTAAAAGTTTACTTATATCACTATATAAGCAAGCCATTTGAAATTAAAATATATATACACACATTATATATGTATGTGTGTATGTATATATATGTACACGTACATATACAACATGTACTTATGTATATATATATGTACGTGTACATATGTATACATACACACATACATATATAATGTGTGTATATATATTTTAATTTCAAATGGCTTGCTTATATAGTGATATAAGTAAACTTTTAATATCTTGAGTAGTTG
>CAUYPK010009657.1:0-21068 GCA_963574355.1 Loris lydekkerianus
CAGCTCCTAGAAGCCAGGTAGGATGGGCGGCAGAATCCATATCCCTGGCCTAAAGAAGGGAAGCCACAGCCTCCATAGCCCAGGGGTCTGAAGCCACTGGATCCGCAGCCCAGGGAGTAGCAGCTGCTGGACCCAAAGCCCAGAGATCCAGAGTCAGTCGTCTGGCAAGGGCTGCAGAGCAAGGAGGTCCTGGGGCGGTAGCAGGACATCTGGCGGGGGCTGGACAGCACACAGGACGTCTGGCAGCTGGTGGGCTCATAGCAGGTCTCCTGACAGCCCGTGTAGAGGGAGGAGCCCAGCTGGCAGGTGCTGGGAGAGCAGAGGTCCGTGCTGTAGACCAGGTTGCTGGGGTAGGAAGAGCCACAGAAGGCTCCTGGTTGGCGCAGGAAGCCCCCACAGGAGCGGGAGGAGAAGTTTCCAGGGTAACAGTTGTAGGGCATGTTGATGGCAGATATGAGTTCAGCCGAGTTACAGTGAGCAGATTCTCTGAATTCTAATGCCATGGTCTGGACACCATGTTATATATATACTCATAGACTTGGGTGTGTCCACTGTCCAGACGCTCCCTCCCCCTTGCTCATCTTTTCTATAAAATACCTCCCTACATTATTGCTTAGTTTATCATATCTTCATGTACGTAATTGTAATTTAGTCACTCTGGGACACTCAAGAAGAAGCCACGCAGTTTCCTTCCCCTGGAGTTGGCTGTGGTTTGACCTTCAGTGTCACAGGCCTCTCCTTTCTCAGTGCCCTCCCTCTCATGATCTATGTGGACCGTGTGTTCTTGTCCAACCTACAGGAATTACAGAAACTCTTTCTTCAGTTCCACTAAGTTATCGTGAGCAAATATGGTTACTGTTTGAAGTAGTTTGTCTGTATTTTTTTTTTTTTTTAATAAACACATTATAAGAATCTGTTCAAACACTAGCTTTGTTCAGTGGCTTCAACAATCTATCATTTCAACCTTGAGCTCAGCGCCAGAATTAAGTGAGTGCAACACTGTCCTTGGTGTTCATGACAAGGAACTTCCTTAAAGAGAGGCGTTCTTAGACCATGCTTATTTAGGAAGTGTTGATAATAAATACACCCTTTTAGTGAGACTTCAAATAGAAGAGATTTTTCCAATTATTTTCTGAAGATGATGACCTTATCTTGTAGAAGATATTATTTTATGCTTATGCCCTAAATCAAATCAGAGTGTTTTTAAATTTTGTTTTAGTTTGTTTTAGATTGTTTCTTGGTGAAAGAACAGATTCTTAGCTCCAATGATTCATATATACCTAAAATAAAATTTCAGGAATTGTTTAACATTTTCTGAAACCATGAACTTGAAATATTAGAGCTACATGGGCTTTCAAACATCCCGTGGTAAATCCACACATGGACAAATGACTCCCCTTCCCTCTGATTTCTCAGTAATTATAAAAGCAAAATTGAGGCATAAACCACAGTTTGTTTGTTTTTTTATGCAGAGTCAAGTTTCAAACACTTTGCATATATAAAAGCAACTTTGACTTTAACTTGTTTCAGAAAATAATCTATCAAGCTTATTTATACTAAGATATAAAAACCTAGTAAAGCCATATTTACCTCTCCTAAAGATACTTGTACTGAATTGTATTCAACAGGGGAGTTCCATGTATTACTGATCTTTATACATTTAAAGTATATTTTGATTTTCTAGACCAGGAAAGAGAAAACAAGCTGGATAATCCATGCTTAAATTAATGGATAAGAAAGGTCTTCTCATCTGGTTGTTGCCCATATTTTGAATCTGACATTTTATTTGGTTTAACTAGGGAAATGGCATTCATGATTGTCATTGAAAAGAGACCACCTTAATACCCTGAAAATTAACTTGCTTTATTCCAAAGCAAAAGAGACCACCTTAATACCCTGAAAATTAACTTGCTTTATTCCAAAGCACTCTGCTTCAGAACACTTAGTTACTTTGTTTTATAATTATCTCTCCCATGCAGAGCCCATGGTGTGGCATGCATTCATGAAGTGCGCTTATGCAATACTTAACACCATCACTCTGATTCACTGAGGTAAAATAAGCTAGGCTTTATGAATGGACACCTATTAAATTTACTGAAAAGGGATTTGCCAGCCCTTATTACATGTGATTCCTTGTAATGCCAGCCTTTAGCTCTGTTAGAATGCAAAATACGTATTTCTTTCTGTTAAATGTTTTCTGCTAAAAAAAAAAAAATATATGTATATATATATGCTTTCTAATATCCAGAAGCTCCTCCTTTTCTAGGCTAGCTCCCTAGGTCTGGGAATAAACATTAAAGTAACTTGGGAATAAATCAATTCCAATTAGCATTCCCTCCACCCATTCCTAATTAGGTTAACACTTTTCATTAGAGTTATGTGTACTTTGTACAAATGCTAATGAACAACTCATAATGGCTAATAAATGTGTCCCTCTGCAAGGAAGGAAAAGCAACACAAAACTAACTAGCTCGAGTAGTCAGAAGTAGATTGCTGGAACTAATAAAATATATGCTTTATGTACATAGGCAAAGTGTTTAAGAAAAAAAATTACTATCTGCTATATCAGAGGAAAACTGCAAAACACTTCTTTTCTTTTTTGAGAGGCTGAGGAATACTAACATAAGCATACCCATTTGCCACAAGCAGTTTGTCATCTGAGCAACTTGAAACGACTGTTTTTCCAGGTCACCATTGGAACGTGGCTTGGGCTTCCAGCTGACAATCTTCTATCACCATATTTCTAGAGACTGTTGAAAATCTTTTAAATTGGCAAATACCTTCTCTTCTTCTATTTTGTCTTTTAAACTAACGGCCTTATCTAGACCTACTAGAGCCTTTTATTTCCTGGACTTAATACAATTACTTAATACAGTAAAATACTAGATTTTACTTTGAAAATTCTTTCACCCCTAGTGGATTCATCTGTTAAATGTTAATGTACAGTACAGACTGAGGACTGAAGGAGCCACTGTTGGGTGTAGGACTTGATAGGGACTCACTGGACTCTGCTCACAGCCTCTTTCCCCCACTTCTACGCAAGCTTTTCCCCAACACGTTGATATACCTCCAGGCGCTAACTGATCTTACCTCATGATAGCTTTTCCTGCTTCAAATTGACCCTTTTACAATCTTTAGGCCCTCATTATCATCTGTTATTTTAATTCAAAAAAGACCAGTGTGACTGACTTCTTAACCACTGTGCTTATAGACCCCTCTGTTCTTTTTCCCTCTTCTAAGATCTCACCACTTGCATTTCTCCAAGTCAGTGTGGAAAAACTGGAGAACACAAAGAAAATTATTGCGCAAAGTAATAAAGGAAACTTCAGAGAAGTTTACTGGAAGGCCTAAACTCCCAATTCATATTATTTTGCCAGGTTTGTTTTCATTTTCCTCTTTTTAAATTTTTAGTTTTTATGGATACATAGCTTTGCGTATTTATTGGGGGCATGTGGTATTTTGCTACCAGCATACAATGTGTAATGATCAAATCTGGATAGTTGGGATATCCATCACCCCAAACATTTCTCATTTCTTTGTGTTGGGAGCATTCCATACCTATTCTTCTAGTTATTTTGAAATATACAATAAATTATTGTTAAACATAGTTCCTCTATTCTGCTACCAAACACTAGATTTCATTCCTTCAATATAACTGTATTTTTGTACACATTAAGCAACCAAGCTTTAGCCTCACTTCCCCACTACCCTCCCAGCCTCTGATAACCTTCATTCTCTTCACTGCATTACAAGGACAAGCTTCTATGGGCCAACTTCTTCATCTGATTCTCCCATATTCCCAGAAACATCACAGTAATGCATTCGTATTTGAGTAGCCTTCCAAGAAATTTTCTTTATGTATATTTCCAGATTTATACAATTTGTTTTGTTATTATTGTTTCCAGTTATAATAATGCTTCCTTATTTGATATACATTTATAGCTTTCTTTTTTATAATAAAACTATTTAAATAAAAATATTTAAAATATGTCCATGCTGATATTTATATATTTGTATATTTGTTTATCACTCCTATAGTAGTGCCTGTAAGTGTACTGTTGTTAGCACTTTATTACAAATATTAGCTCATTTAATCCTTGTAATGATTCTCCATGGTTGGTACACACTGGTTTTTTTCTTATGTTACAGGTAAAGAAGTTGAGGCACAGGCAGGTTGAGGTACTGCCCAAAGTAACCCATGTAATTAGTAGCAAAGGTGGGGATTTGGACCCAGATACTGACATTATATTAGAGTTTGTTCAAATAAGTCCTTTTTATTATCATATAAAGACCCAGTTTTTTCCTTGTTACTACTTTATAGAATTCTATCATACAAACATACTCTATTTTATTTATCTCCTTGCTATTTTTATTTTTTACTATCAGAAACCACGTGGGAAAGACTATGTCTAGAGCTTTTGGGATGTATGTATGTTGATGAAATTGCTGGGTATACGTGATTTCAATTTGAGCATGGAAGTTAGGATTGTAGCTCTTGGATTTAGGCTGGTGGGGTTTGAATCCTGCCAGACTTATTTTAATTTCTTCTTTTTTTTTTTTTTTTTGTTATGTGTTATACAGTATTCTATAGAATCATTTGTTGTTTTACATTTATTTTTAGAGTGCTTTTTTTTTTTTTTATTGTATGCCTTTGTCTTCCCTATGTTGCAAATATAATTTCTTGGTCAGTTGTTGGAAATTTTTAAAAAGTATCCTCTATTGATGTACAGTTTTTCCATGATGAAGTTCAGCATTTTTAGGTTTACAGTTCAATAAGTTTTGACAAACACAGACATCATGTAATCACCAATCAACTGAGACAGAGCATTTCCATCACTGCTGGACGTGATGTGCTGCTGTGCTCCTTTGTATCAATCTGCCCCATGGTTATCTGAATTTCTGTTCCTATATTCTTCTTTTTTCTGCTCTCTAAATAGAATTATACAGTATGTATAGCTTTTTGTGTTTATCTGTTTCTTCATAGAAAATAATTTTCTTAAAATTCATCTGTGCTTCTGCATATTTCAGTAGTTCATGCCATTTTATTATTAAGTGGTATTTTGTTGTATGTTTGCTATGCACCAGAAAATGACCATTTCATTGATTTCAAATAAAACTCCTACATACATTCATGTGTAGATATTTTTGTGAACATGTGATTTCAATTTTTAAATGTAGAATGTATCTAAAAGTGATATTCATATGATAATATCATGTTTAACAACATAAAAAACTGCCGAACTAATTTCCACTGTGGTCATACCATTCTGCATTTGCAAAAGCAATATATGAAAATTCCAGCTGTTTCATGTCTTCAAAAACACTGTGTTTATCAGCAGTAGTAGCAATAATAATATTTTATTTTATTCTAGTTGGCATGTAGTGGTGTCTCATTATAACCTTAATTTGTATTTCTCTGATGATTAAAACATTCAAAATCTCGTGTGCTCTGCTTACATCCCACATTTCCCCTTTAGTGGGGTCAGCTCAAATCTTTGACTATTTTCTATTTGAGTTCCTGTATTAAAATTGAGTTCTAAGTCCTTTATATAACCATGATTCAAGTCCTCTTATCGAAATATGTGTTTTAAAATATTTTATTTTAGCTTATGTCATGTAATTTCACTTTCTTATCAAAGTCTTTGAAAAACGTATCTCTGTAATTTTTATGAAGTCTAATTTAGCCCTAAATATATTAGTATACAGTATATAGAGTTTCCCACCTTTTTTCTTTTCTTTTATTTTTTTGTAGATGGATGTGTCCAACCATCCCAAGACTATTTGTTGGAAAGACTGCCCTTTCCCACTGAAGCATCACAATAGATTTGTCAAAAATGTATTAGTCATACTTGAATAGATGTGTTTGTCATGTGTTTGCTTCATTGATGAGTATATCTATCATTAGGATCAAGCCATATTAGTCCTTCATCAGGACTAACATTAGCCTGGGTTAATCAGGGTTAACATTATAAACATTTTTTTTTCTCATTTTGCAGGTTGTCTATTTACTGTTTTGAATATATTTCCTTTGCTGCGCAGAATCTTTTCTAATTTAATCAAGGCCCATTTATTTATTTTGGTGGTTGATATAATGGCCTTTGGGTCTTAGTTATGAATTCTTTGCTTAGGCTGATATCTAAAAGAATTTTTGTCCTACATTTTCTTCTAGAATGTTTATAGTTTCATGCCTTATACTTAACCTGTTTCCCATTATGAATTAATTTTTGTAAGTGTTGAGAGATAGGGGTTCTGTTGAATTCTTCTACATTTTGGTATCCAATTTCCCCAGCACTGTATGAAATAGGAATTTTCTTCCCCAGTGCATGTTGTTGTCTTCATTATTAAAGATCAGTTGGTTGTAGGTACAGATTATATACCTGGGTTGTCTTTTCTGTTCCATTGGTCTGTGTCTCTATGTCTCTTTTTATACAAATACCATGCTGTTTTAATTACTATAGTTTTTTTAGCTGTCTGGCAATATGCTTCCTGAAGATTTGTTCTTTTATGCATTATATTATATTTTTAATACATTCATGGATTAGATTTACTGATTTTTTTCTAAGAATTTTTGTAACTGTTTATGACCACTATTTTATAATTTTTATAGTAAGTCCTTATATGATTTTCTATCAGGATGATGTTGACTTCATAAAATGAATTGGAAAGTTTTTATACTTAGTTTTTCTGAAAGATTTTATGTAAAATTGTTGGTTTTCAAATATTTTGAATAATTTTCCAGTAAAGCTGTCTAGGCTTGGAACTTTCTAGAACTATTAATTTACTTCCTTTTACAGGGGCAGGGCTACTTGGGTTGTATAAATATTCTTGTATGACCTCTGTTAGTTTAAGTCTATTAAAGAATTTTTCTCATTTCATCAATGTTATCACTGTATGTGACATCAGGGTCCAGAAAAATTGGTCATGTCAATATTCTTGATCTGTACAAATGACAAAAACAATGGCAACCTGTATCTTGACCACATGTAAGCTGTTGTTATGGCACCTTGACCAGAAAGCCAGTTAAGTTCATTTATAGTTGTAGGGACATAAATTGAGTCCAGAAGAGGTAATATCATAAATATCCACCTTATTCTGATTACTTTTTCATTTGTTAATCATTTGTTTCATTTGTTAATCATTCTTGCCACACACCCATACTTATTTATTCTTGCATGTTTATTCAAATAAAAATGATATTATGTATCTTTATTAAAGATATGTTGAAGAAACAAGTAATTTTTCAAATAATATTAATTTTGATTGCCTCCAACTAGAACATATGCTCCAATTTAACAGGTGTCCCAGCTCTCTCCTCCCCGTCATTTTGTGTGGACCTGCATGGCCACTTTCCTGCCTCACTTGCTCTCACTGCCTCAATCAGCAGTGTGTTACTAAGATGACAGAACATGGTGACAGATTCTTTCCTTGAGCTTGAAATGAAGTTCATCACCTCAGTGATGGGCAGATCATTTACCTGGTGCAGGCTACTGGAAGGCTTCAGTCTTATTCAGTTTGCTTTTTAGTTTCTAAACCCTACAGATTCTTTTACGAAGGTTGGAAAATATGCAGCTTGTCTTTTGTTCCCAAAATTTGTTTCTAAATTTTCATCTTGAAAATTTTCAAAAATGCACATAATCTAGCAAAAAATAAAACTATAGGAGACTGGAGAAGGAGTTGGTATCATGGTTAACTTCTGTGTTCCTTATTTTTGTTTACTCATTTTAATACAATGCTGTAGCAAAAAAACAGAAACAAAGCCTCACTGGGAATTGAGCAAAACAGACATATTTAACAGAGTTAAATGTTATTGAGGAAATGCTAGCATGAGAAGCCACCGATGATATTGTTGGATGTCTTCTACTGATAGCAATGTGTTTTCGTGTATTAGAATGGCAACAACATTGAGTCACAGCAAATCACTTTAGCTGTTATATATTCCAGGTGCAGGAATGAAATGGCTATGGTAGGGACTGAAAATTATAGAATTTTATGACTCTAAAATTAAATTCTGATAATTCAGTCTCCACAATGAGTTTCCATATGACTACACTGTTGCTTAGTTTTACTTTTTGCAGGGTTGTGAAGAAAAGGAAGATTCTTCCTTACTAAAGTTTCAATGAGATTCAAGAAGCTTATGATTAATTGATTAGACTGGATATTGACAGTATCCACTAAGAAAATCATCTATTCCTTGGAAACTGTATTATTTAGGGTCCTGTAAATAAACAGAACCAATAGGACATTGTGTGTGTGTGTGTGTGTGTGTGTGTGTGTGTGTGTGTGTTTGTAATATGTATGAATATGCACAGAAAGAGAGAGGGAAAGATTTATTTAAGGAATTGGTCAATGCAATTGTTGGGGCTGACAAGTCTGAAATCTTCAAAATATTGTAGCAGGCTGGAAATTTAGGTCAGAGTTGACATTGCAATCTGGAGTTGCAATTTGTAACACAACTGGCTGGAAATTCAGGCAGTGTTTCTGTGTTGTAGCCTTTAGAATTTCTTACTCCTCAGGAAACCTCAGCCTTTATTCTTAAGGTCTTCAACTGATTGGAGGAGGTCTTTACCATCATGGAGAGCAAACTTCTTGACTCAAAGTTTACTGATTTAAATGTTAGTCCCATATAAGAAGCGCCCTCACGATAACATTTAACTTGTGTTTGACAAACAACTGAGCCTTATCAAGCTGACTTGTTAAAGTTAACCATTGCAGATACTTATTGAGGCATTAAAGAATGTTAGCAAATCATGTAGTAAAGTATTGCAAACAATTATTTCATCAGAAAAATATAATTATTTTTCATTCTACTATTTACCTCTTTTGCCAATTTATTTTTGATTTATTTTGTGTCAATAATATTGATAATATGAAATCTATAGATATTTTGACATCTTTGAGTCAACCCAGATAAAGCTATACTTAAAGTCACAAGCTTTAAAATCTCAACATCGGGTTCAGCACCTGAAGCACGGTGGTTCCAGCACCAGCCACATACACTGAGGGTGGTGGGTTCATTCCTGGCCTGGGCCAGCTAAACAATAATGACAACTGCAACAAAAATAGCTGGATGTTGTGGCTGGCACCTGTAGCCTATAGCTACTTGGGAGGCTGAGGCAAGAGAATCGCTTAAGCCCAAGAGTTGGAGGTTGCTGTGAGCTGTGATGCCACAGCACTCTACCAAGGGCAATATAGTGAGACTCTGTTTCAAAAAAAAAAAAAAAAAAATCAACATCACTTGAAGGGAAAAGAAACCAAGAAGTTCTCACTACAGTGTTTTGAAGAGGTAAAACACTGTCTGGTAAAGGCATTGGTCTTATTTATATATATTAGAAAGAATATTAGAAAATATTCACAAGCCAGTGACATTAAATGTAAACTAAACCTATAAATTCTTTACACCTTGTCTTTGTGGTGAAGTTCTGTCTAAATTTATTTGCCAAAAAGTGAAAATTGATTTCCTATAATTTAAAAATGTTTATTATAATAGTTTCAAGAATGCTTGACATTGAAATATGAGACTATAAATCTTTGTTATAGAAAGCCACATTTTTAAAGATGTATTTGTTAGCTTAAAGTTATAAACTATGTTTGCCATAGATTGTGATTTTTAATTCATTATACATGTAAACATTAACATTTTAACTATATTGTCACTGAAGTAATGATAATTAACTCATTCTATAATACTGTTAAAGCCCTCGAGAGCTCTTTGAAATTGGAACAGTACCTAAAAGCATTACTGGTTCTTTAACAAAAATTTCAGGTACAATAGATTAGAGAGTATAATGTTTAAATTGTGAACACAATGAAGAATCTCAGTTTTTAATAGTAGATAATATTTTAAAATATTTCATATGCATTTACTGCAATTAGCCAAGTATTAAACTAAGCATTATAAGTGATACATAAATTACCCCATTTAACTCACAGTAATCTTGCAATAACTTTTATATCCTTTCTAAAGATGAGTCATAATACATGTTATCAGCGATTATGTACCATCATAGTTTTATCTGAGTCTTTACTCTTAATCTTTGCATGCACTGCCTTAGTAACATGAAAGACAGTTGAGGAAATTTGGGAGGGTAGAGAGTGAATGATTGGAGGCAGCACAAAGAATGAAGAAATATTAGGAGAACAAAATGAAAACCTGGCTTAAATATCGACCTGTTTTGGTTCCAGTTATTCAATTCTGCTGAAAACAAATTTTAATTAGATTGTTATCTCTTCCTGATTAACCCACACCTGAAAAATCAACATCTAAGTTTTGCCACAACTTCAAACTACCACCCTAGACATTGATGATACCAAAAATGTTCTAGGTTTCTTGAAAGAAAAAGAAAAAAATTCTTTTATCCTAATTCCTTAACCTTTTCCAAATTCTTAGATCTTCCCTGAGAACCTCTTTCAATTTAATAACTACAAAGAGCTGAACTTGAAAATCCACTCCAAAAATGCTTCCTTCAGGAACCTTCTCTTAGCTTTTTTCTAACAAAATTCTATTAGTTCAAATTTATTTATCAATTTTGTTTCACTTTTCTGAAATTCGACCCTGGAAATTCCTTCACTTTAATTTCTAGTTTACATGACAAAGGGAGATAGATATGGTCATACAAAACCATAAAAGACAAGATCAGAACTACTGATAATTCAAAACAAGTTCATGGAGAAGAAAGCCTGGGCACAACACTAAGAAGTTTAGCAAGTTTTATCCAAGAAGGATTTTGGGGTAAAGAGAGTTTTCCTGAAAAAAGAGAGATCAAAACAAAGGATTTGGAGCAATATGGCAGCTAAATGGGAGGGTGAAAAAGCAACAGAAGCAGTAGATATTTAAAAACCCTCCTAGAAACCACAGTGAGATTCCACCTTACTCCTGTTAGAATGGTCTTCGTTAAAAAGTTAGAAAACAACAGATGTTGATGAGGATGTGGTGAAAAGAGAGCACTTACCCACTGTCAGTGGGAATGTGAATGTGTTAACTAGTATAACTGGTATGGAAGGCAGTATGGAGCTTCCTCAATGAACTGAAAGTAGACCTGTCATTTGACCCAGCAATCCCACTACTGGGTATCTACCCAAATGAAAAAAAGTCATCCTATCAAAAAGACACCTGCATCCAAAAGTTTCTCCTACTACAATTCACAATTGCAAAGATATGGATTTAAGCTAAGTGTCCATCAACTGATGAGTGGATAAATAGAGTGTGGCAGGTATATACCATGGAGTACTACACAGTCATACAAAGTAATGAAATAATGGCTTTTCCAGCAACTTGAATGGAACTGGTGACCATTAACCTAGGTGAAGTGTCTCATAAATGGAAAAACAGGTAATCACATTATTTCACTTATGGGTAGAACTAAATGTGGTATACCTATGGGTTATAAAGAGGTGTAATAGACATTGGAAATTAAGAAGGGGAGGCAGGGAAGGATTGAGGGATAAAAATCTATCAATTGGACATAGTGTATGCCATTCTGGTGACAAGTACACTGAAAGCCTTGACTTCAGCATTATACAATTCAGCCATGTAACAGAAAACACTATACCCCTACAATTTTTAAATAAATAAATAAATAGCTCTATTAGGAATTTTACACACACCATCTTCATTTAATTTTTCTAAGAAATATATTCTATAAGTTATCATTCACATTTTGCAGTTGTTAAAACAGAAGCAAACAAAATTTAATAGCAACATAAAGTCATCACCTTTCATAAGTGATAGAATTATGGCTTAAGGTTAGATTTATCTTACTGCAATGTAAGAATCTTACTGCAATCTTTTTTTTTCTTCCTACTGGTTTTTTTAAATTTTTTTCTTTCTTTTTTTTACTGTTAAATCATAGTTGTGTACATTAATGCGATCATGGGGCACCATACACTGGTTTTATAGATCATTTGACACATTTTCATCACACTGGTTAACCTAGCCTTCCTGGTATTTTCTTAGTTATTGTGTTAAGACATTTATTTTCTACATTTACTAAGTTTCACATGTACCCTTGTAAGATGCATACAACAGATACTACTTTTTGAACTGGTGAGTTGATATATAGATATGTAGTTGCATAAATGAATGAGTAAATTAATAAAATTTGTGGGTTCGCTGCAGTCTGACTTATTAGTATCACATCTATTCTCAAACCCATTTTCAAATCCTCCCAAATTTCGATGATTTGGGGAGCCTGAAATATATTTCGGGGTGATAAGCACTATACTCTTAACTTAGGTTGAATTTGGGTACTGCTTATTTGAGATAGCACTTAGGTCTCAAGTGGAACAGTTAGTAAAGAAGAAAGATGTTTTCTCAACACATTTCTGAAGTCGTCCTCTTTGCTCTGTCCCACAAGGGATATGTAGAAGCTAATCAGTGTTCAGAGTTTTTAAAAAATATATTCCTAGGGGTTTCATGTTTGGATAGAGACTAAAAGAAGAAGAAAAGAAAAATAGGATAGCTAATTAAGAATCTAACTAGAGCAGTGATTTTACTGGGGCTCTAATAGTCTGTAGAAACACTACACTTCACAATTATGGGATGTTTGTTAGCAGGACCAATGCATTTTCATGCCAAAGACAACCAACTAAATGTGCATGAAACACACCGAAAAAAATTAGAAACAAGAACATGATTTCTATGTTAGGAAAATTATTTTAAATAAACTGGCATGTTTTTATTTTGGGAGGACATGCTGAAAGGAAAGAGATGATCTAGAAAATATGGAACATAAAATGAGTTCTAAGAAAGAGAAAGAGGTAAGAGAGGACAGAGAGAAAAGAGATGGGAGAAAAGATAGATGGAAGGAGAGAGAGAAAGTCAGAGGTAACAACCTGTAGATTTCTAGTTGTGGTGTAGATTACTGGTAAATTAAAAGGTTTCAGTTGAGTGCTTGAAGATGGCTTTTGAAGCCCTCATTCCATGGAAACTGATAGAAGCTCCTGAATTAAAATATCTAGAATCTCCAACGTAATAAAGTTAGGAAAAAAAAGTCTTGAGATCCTACAAATGCAATATGCTGATCTTTAGACCTGCCATCATAAATTGTTTGTGAATGAGGAGACTGACTTTACTGGAAGAGGAATAGGAGCATAACAGTAGCCCAATTCACCACTTGAATGAAGGGAGGTCACAGATCTACATTTCAGAGATTGGACACCATGTAATCCACAGCCTCTTGCTCAAAGGACAGGACAATGGGGAAGAATGTTCATAAGTGGGCACAGAAGGACTGGAAGGTTCTTTGTGGACAGCAGACACTTGGTATACACTATACAAAGGGGGTTACTTGACTACTACTCAACTCCTGGCAATGAGAGGAGTTCCCTCTGGCAAATTGGAGCTATGTTAGTCTACATGGGCTAGCATAACAGAGTACCACACACGGGAAGATTTAAACAACAGAAATTTATTGTCTCACAGTTGTGGAGGGTGGAAATCTGAGGGTGTTAGCAGGGTTGGTCCTTCTGAAGGCTGTGAGGGAAGGTCCTGTCTCGGCCCTTTCCCTTGGCGTGTAAATGACCATCTTCTCCCTGGGTCTCTTCACATCATGTTCCCTCTAGGTGTGTCTGTGTCTGTAGCCATATCTCTCCTTTTGATAAGGACACTAGTCACATTGAATTAAGGCCCATCCTAATGACCTCACTTCGACTGGATTACCTCTGTAAGTACTCTATCACCAAATAAAGTTCTATTGTGGGGTATTGAGGATTGGGCTTCCACATAAGAATTTTGGGGGGACAAAATTCAATTCATATAGCAAGAGACAAACAGTCACTAAAATTAAAAATAAAAGAGGTACTTTATGATTTTAATAAGATATTATTTCCTAACTTCAGTTTTTCTTGGGTTTAATGAGGAACTATTATGAATTTTGTCCTAAATAACTTTCTGTAGTGTTGCCATTGATAAATGAAGAAAGCATCCAGATATCCAGAGTCCTTTGGAGGGCTCACTAATCAGTTATCTAATTACAATGAAATGTTTTTTTCCTGCAGATATGGCTAAAGATGTTTGATTCATTTACGTAAGGACACAGATCATTCCTTTCACATATGAAGGATGAAAGTGGCTAAGTTCATGACCAATAATGCAGCAATCACCAAGCAACATAGCTGAGCCTCTGCAACCTCCCCCTTCCTGCATTTCAGGGCCCTTTATGTCTGCCTCCTAAGGAATGAGGCAACAAAGTCTCAAAGTTCCTGAAGTGATAATCAGAGACTTTGAATTGTCAACAAGTAAAAATAATAAAGTCAATACAAAAAAATGCCTGTATTCATCTTTTTTAAACAAACATTTCTAAAAGTCCATTTTAAGTCACTAACTGATGAGTAGACACCATCTCTGTCTTCCTTTTCAATCTGGTAAATTAAGGTGAGCTATTGTAGGAGTTATTTTCTAAAGCACTGTAGGAACAACCCACTAAGATCTCTGGAGGCCAGATGTGTCTAACTGTGAACAAAGTCTCCTGGCCAGCATGGTTGCAAATCATCTTGGAATTGTTTACCTTTTAAAAATATTCTATTGAAAAGGCATTATAATGCAGAGATTTTAAAATTTAAAATAGGACCTGGAAGCTTTTCAATGTTTTTTAATCTAAAATTAAATGAAGAACCAATAAAACCAATTAAATTTAGAGCATTTTAGGAAAAATGAATAAAAATGCTCAACTATTTTGGAAAATAAACACACAAGACAGCCAACTTTATTCAACCAATAAAATAGATAGAAAACCAATGTTGTCAATCAATGGAGCAAATAGAAAAATTTATTCCAGTTGAAATTATTCCCAGTTTTTTGCTAACCCAAGAAGAAAGGTGCTGAAAATGAGAATAAGGAAAGGATAAGCATAGAGAATGGGAACAGGCTAAAATGATACATGGATAAAAGTTAAAAACTAAAGGGACATTAGTTGAGATGGATAAAAGATGAAACCCAGCCTGTGCATACAATGTTAAGTCATTATGGGAGGTCACTGATGACTGATGTTTGAAATGCTGACTGGTTCTGCTTTCTGTATTAGATCGTGTGTGCTATTTTCTTATTTTTAAGCAAACATATTGTTTGAAATTTTCATTTTTTCATTTAATTCTGAACCTTTTGTTCTTGTGCCAAAGAATGTCTTGGACCATCAAAATGTATTTTAAATATTTACGACAGCAATTCTTCAAATTTGATACTCAGAGTCACTTGAAAAATGTCTACTTTGTTTATTTGAGCAAAAGTTTGCAGATATTCCAAACTAATTTCCTGGTAGTACTCTGGTTATGTGCAGTCCGGTTATCATATTTATAAATTGATAGTACCCCCCATTTTGCTCTCACAATGACCCAGTGCAGGAGGCATTATTATCCAGTATCACAGATGAGAAAAATGAGACACGAACATCTCAAGCCAATGGCAGAGGTTCTAGCGCTGAAAAGGGCATCAGCATTTGCCCCTAGAGTTCTGACAGTGAAGCCCATACTTTTAGACTCGCCACTGCCCAACAATCTCTAGGGCAGATCTCCTCCCCTACTAGTCACTGGGCAGGTGGGATTCTGACATCTATTTTTACAACATTTCTTAAACTCACAAGGGATTAAGATTCTGAGTGATTGAACAGACTCCATTTTACAATGCCTTGCAATTACCTTGCTTGTTTATCGCTTTACATTTTGTGCCCTTAAGAATAAATCCAAACCTGGAATTAGGTTGAGGGAAAAGTCAATATCAAGAAAGACAATGAGAAAGAAGAAACACGTGTCCACAGGAATAAATAGGCTCAACTATGTTCTTAAAGCCCTTTAACCCCAATCATCAAAACCTTAATCCACTTTGAATGGGGCAGAATTTACAAAGGAATTACTGTCTGGGCACCAGAGATAGATGATGCCACAAGCAAATTTCAGCATCATGGGATTTGCGATCTGAAGTGGGAAAACGTACAAACTGAGCTAAGCAGTTTATTGTGCTAGCAATGGAGAAAACCCAAAAAAGAACTTTACTTTAGAGGTTTTCGGGATGTTGGAGCTCCCTCCACTTGTCCCCGACAGACTCTATGACACCTTGGCCTCTGCCAAGTCTGTGCCTCTGATCACAGACCATCACATGACTGAGCCAAGTGGACAGAACTAAGCAAGATCCACTCAAGAGAAAACCAGGCTCTGTTCCTATCTAGGACTCTTGACCTGATTTGATTTCTCTGTTCTGTCTTCGTACAAAGGTGCACAAGGCTAAGAAACAAGGAAACCTTACGTATTCTTGAATTTTTAATGCCCTGAAAACATGGAAGCACCTTTCAACAACCTGCTCCACTTTAATTCTACTTTCCTACTCTCCCATCCACACCTTCCTTGACCATGTAGTCTGCTTATTTATTTGTTTTCTTTCTTGGGAACGAAGGGAGTTCATGACCAGAAAGCTTTCCCAATCCCACATCACTTTCTAGAGAAGAAATGAATGAATGCAGAGTAAATATGTCATTGCACTCTGTACGTTAGTGGTTATCTCTTCAGGGCCCATCAAAGACTTTGAAAAGAAAAAAAATGAGGCAGCACATGGTGATATCCCAGCATCAGGATGAAGCCAGACTTTCTTAAAGTGGCAGAGAGCTCACACACAGCTCACATGTTCTTTTGTCCTGTTATCTCACTACTTTTCACTAGGTCAGGACTTAATCCCAGCTAGAGCCATACAGGCCTATGCATCTTATGTGATACACCTTGAGACTTCTTTCTTCTGCGTGAAAATGCTTCCAAACGTGTTAATAAATCCAGCCAAATTTCATTCAGCTGCCCAATTAAGGAATGAACAAACTAAAGTAGCTAACAATTACATAACCTCCTCACATGCTTGATTTCATCAGAGAGATTTGCATGTCTAACTTTCCTTTCCATTCAATAAGCATTTACCCATGGAGCTCCTACTCCTACTGCCAGGGACTGTCTCTGTGCCATGTACATATTATATTCATATTTAACATGCCATTCATCTGATTTCTCCCTGAAAGCTCTTTGTATTCTGCTGCCCAATTTCAGCTGTCACAAGTTTGTCAAAACTGCTATTCTCTCTGGTATTTATGGTGAAAAGAATCATTACTAGTCATCATGAGGCCATCTGTACAGTGTCACTGGGCAGTGACACACAGCCTCTGTTCAGCCTCTAAGATGCTCCATCTTGCAGGATGAATATTAATGCCACCAAATCCATCTTCAACATTCTCAAAGAAGAACATTTGTAATAGCTATTATATTTGTATAATAGCATGAGGAGAGGTACGGCATATTATTATCAAGGACTGCCCATTACAGTAGAAGTACGATATTTTACCACAAGTGGAAAATAGATGACCTTTTCTGTTTCTAATGTTGTACTTTAGATACTGGACAGATGAGCCCTGCCCAGAGTTGGTTACAGTTGTCAGGCACATCGTATGTTGTCAAGGGCTGTGAGGATCTCCCATGGGCTGGGCATTTGACCAGATGTTAACTCTTTAATAAAGGAGTGATTTCCAACAATGGTTGTACATCAGAATTGTGTGGAGCAGCCTAAGGAGGAATTGGATCATCTGTTGTTTTCATTGCTATTTTTTAATTATGGGAAAGGTTACTTGTATGTCCTAAAATGACCCGATGTTAATTCTCTTGCATATTCCAAAGTCAGACACTACTGATTCAAGCCTTTGCCCAGCGTATAAAAACCAACTCTAATTCTGCTGGCTTATAAAGTATTTGAAGTTGAAGTCAGAGGAGATAATTTTAAATCACCACATGATGAGAGCAGATCATAAATGTAAATGAGGTGGTTTAGTTGACCTGTGATATTTTCATGACTGATATTTATGTCTATTTATCACAGACACATTATATTTTCCTATTAAACATGAAAAGATATTCTTCATCCAGACAAAGAAATGGGTTTTTCCATGATTTTCTTAAAACTCAAAGCTTATTAATTTATCTCACATTCTCTGCTTATGATAGGGACATTAACTAACTTGCATAAAAAGTAATGCAGGCTTTAAAACAAATCACTACTGAAGTCTGACTTTAGAGCTGGGAGAAAAGAGGAGGGGGGAATTACAAGGAGCATGCCTCACGTGTAGATAAATGTTGCCAGAATGCACCGTGGAGTTAGACATGCAGGCATCTTAAACACAGCGTTGGCCAACTGGGCATGAGAAAGCCCAGTGACACCAGATTTTTCGAAATATTTTTTAAAAAATCCAAACTTCATATTTTATGTGAAATACATTTATTTTTCAATATTGCAGCTAATAAAGAGTTTAAGAAAAAGCCCTTGAGTGCCTATACTGTATTTGTGAGATGAACAGAGCTTTGTAGGCTAGATTTGAAGGGTCTGAGAGCTTGTAGCCTATTACCTCAACTGGTCTCATTTACCACCACCTTGCCATGAGGAGGGCTGGATGTGTGCAGGGAAGAGAAGGGCACCATTGCACCCTGGAAGGCTGAAAAGGCAGCCAGCCAGACAAATTTGCTGACTTTGTAATTTTGATTAACACTGGTCCTACTTCAAGTTAATAAGAAGTCATGCTTGTTGAGATAGATGGCTATTTTCAAAAAGTTCTTTGGAACCAACTGGTTGAGACAGGAATGGTCCTTACAACATTGCATGGGCTAGATTTTTATCCCAGGGATGAGGAGCCCATAGAAAGAAATTTCAATGTTCAAAAGATAAACTCATTAAAAGTAGCTGTTTGATGTGGGTGTGGCTTACTTCATATTTCCTTGATTTATACTAGTCGTATACGGTGGGTTTTTAAAAAGTTTCCAATTAAACCTACTTTAAAATTGTGGAAAAATTAATTGTTTTTGCACCTGCTATATAATTGTATTAAATTTTTATTAAATAAATGTGCAATTCAGCAGCATAAGCCATGGTATTATACTCCCTGAGCCCTGATATCACGTATGTGCTCTGTGTCACATCAGTACATTTGTCTTGTATTGTCAGAAAACATACAGTTATATTCAAATAACACAATCTATCAGACATGTTCTTATTATGTTTTGTGTTTTTATTTAGGATTAAATAGGGGAAAAGACAACAAAAGCACTTACAACAACGTAATTACTAAAAGGAAGGCCTGCGCCCTGGGGAGAGATGTTAGGGCATGAGGAGCATCTGGAGGAAGACCTGGGTGCCCCACAAAGGTCCCTGATAGGACAGAGAGACCTTCATGAGCACATGTTGAAACAGCTTGGGCAGGGCGTATTGGGTACAGGCAGAGTCAGACTTAGCCTACCAAACCTTAAGCATGGTGGCCTTTCTCTTGCTTCCCCCTTTCCAAAGCTCCCTTGGCTCTCCTCCAGGGAGACTGGGAGGAATCTGCTGCTCTGGCTACAGTGCCCCAGCCTAGGAGCCACTGGTGGTTTTCAGTCCTCAGGCTGTGGATGTTGTATCTGGAAAGCTGTCTGCTCTGATTCTAGACACTTCTAATGGCCAGTGTCAACCTTATTAACCTTAGAGACCTTTGACTTCATGAGGAAGGATTAGAACAAAACACTGTTCTGCTATGTGCTGGGAGGCCCCTAGAGCCCAGGGTGCACAGCTAATTGCAGCTGATCCTCATACAAAGATCCCCACTACCAGCAAGGGGCCTGAGGAGGTGAGCCAGGGACCCTGACTGAAGTGAGCATGATCTCAAGCTTCTAACACTGAAAGAAATGACAGAGGATGTCACAAGTGTGGCATTACTCACAACAAACGGCCTTGTTGAAAGAAACTCTTCTGTGTCATAAAAAGTAATTCAAGTATTTTTGACAAATAATTTTTAGAGGACAAAGTGGATTACCTTTCTATTTTTCTGCGGAAAATCACGTTGACAAAATCATTGTCACGTTAGAGGTGATCAAAGACTATGTAGCCAAAAAAAAGGTAGGGAAAAGATCACAGATTATTTTGATGATATCATTATGGTCTTGATTTTGTGGTATTTGTGGTATTTGTGGTTTTTATCAAATTTGGAAGTAATAATTTGATATTATTTTCACTTTAAATTAACATGCATGTTTATATCTATTATTATATTCAACATATTGTTTTATGTTTCATAATGAAGATCTCCAAGATTATACTTTTCAATACCCACAAAATCTGAAACTATATCTGGTAAGAAAGCAGTGCCAGAATCTGGGATCACTAAGTAGGGGCAAAAAATACAAGCTGGCAAGACTTTGAAAATGTTCAAAAGGCATTCAAACTTTTGAGGTGGGAATTTAAAGATACTGTAGGATGATAGGCCCCAGAACACTTTATAAACACATCATATGTGTGCTCTATGTGTAATACAAAAACCATAACATAATTTTATTTTGAAATCATTTTAATTTGATTAAGTTGAGTGGCGTATCCATCTAGTACTTTTGGGTGGAAAAACATCTCAATAATTCTGTTCCTCCATCTGCCGTTGTCACTTGCTTCCTATCTCGTATCTATAGAGGCTGACACTTTACTTTCCCCCATGGGTCCATATGGGGTTTTTTTAGCTTTTGTTTTGATTTCATTTTTTCTAAATATTTGTTTAGGATTATGCTCATTGACTGCACTGAGATCCCCATTCAACAAAAAAAGAATTCCTTAGCCAAAACAGGAGTAGATGTATAAGTCATTGATCAGGAAAATGAGAGGGGGTTTCCTAACTATAATAGAGAAGGTACTAATTACACTCAGTCATAGCTTTTGTGACAAAAATGTATTTCATTGACATAGAGCTATAAAAACAAAATGAGTTTGCCCATAAATTTATGATGAAGGAATTTAGTTACCTGCAATTACAAAGGACATTACTAAGTTACATATATGTATAATGAGGGAGTTCAAATATGGAAAAGATGACACTGCAAGGTCCCACACCCATTGCTAAGAGTATATAAATGCCCGGGTCCAGAAGTGGCATTCATACTCGGAATCTTCTCAGTTGTGCTCGGCTGAACTCACATCTCCTGTCAACATGTCCTACAGCTTTTTCCCTGGAAACTTCTCCTCCCGCTCCTGTGGGGGCTTCCTGCGCCAACCAGGAGCCTTCTGTGGCTCTTCCTACCCCAGCAACCTGGTCTACAGCACGGAC